>BDSI01000237.1:0-100368 GCA_003117195.1 Eudorina sp. 2006-703-Eu-15
GGGTGGGCGGCGCAGGCGACGGCGGCTGCGGGCTGGGCGGCGCAGGCGACGCGGGCTGCGGGGCGGCGCAGGCGACGGGGGCTGCGGGCTGGCGGCGCAGGCGACGGCGGCTGCGGCTGGGCGGCGCAGGCGACGGCGGCTGCGGGCTGGGCGGCGCAGGCGAGGCGGCTGCGGCTGGGCGGCGCAGGCGACGGCGGCTGCGGGCTGGGCGGCGCGGCGACGGCGGCTGCGGGCTGGGCGGCGCAGGCGACGGCGGCTGCGGGCTGGGCGGCAGGCGACGGCGGCTGCGGCTGGGCGGCGCAGGCGACGGCGGCTGCGGGCTGGGGGCGCAGGCGACGGCGGCTGCGGGCTGGGCGGCGCAGGCGACGGCGGCTGCGGGCTGGGCGGCGCAGGCGACGGCGGCTGCGGGCTGGGCGGCGCAGGCGACGGCGGCTCGGGCTGGGCGGCGCAGGCGACGGCGCTGCGGGTGGGCGGGCGCAGGCGACGGCGGCTGCGGCTGGGCGGTCGGCGGGCAGGCGACCTGGCGGGGGGCGGCGCAGGCGACGGCTGGGCTGGGCGGTGCGGGCTGGGCGGCGCAGGCGACGGCGCGGCTCTGCGGGCTGGCGGCGCTGAGCTGCGGCTGGCTGAGCGCACGGCGGCTGCGGGCTGGGCGCGCGCGACGGCGGCTGCGGGCTGGGCGCGCAGGCGACGGCGGGCTGGGCGGCGCAGGCGACGCGGCTGGCTGCGGGCTGGGGCGGCGGCAGGCGACGGGCTGCGGCTGCGGCGCAGGCGACGGCGGCTCGGGCTGGGCGCGCAGGCGACGGCGGCTGCGGGCTGGGCGGCGCAGGCGACGGCGGCTGCGGCTGGGCGGCGCAGGCGACGGCGGCTGCGGCGGCGCAGGCGACGGCTGCGGCTGGCGGCGCAGGCGACGGCGGCTGCGGGCTGGGCGGCGCAGGCGACGGCGGCTGCGGGCTGGGCGGCGCAGGCGACGGCGGCTGCGGGCTGGGCGGCGCAGGCGACGGCGGCGGGCTGGGCGGCGCAGGCGACGGCGGCTGCGGGCTGGCGGCGGCAGGCGACGGCGGCTGCGGGCTGGGCGGCGCAGGCGACGGCGGCTGCGGGCTGGCGGCGCAGGCGACGGCGGCTGCGGCTGGGCGGCGCAGGCGAGGCGGCTGCGGTGGGCGCGCAGGCGACGGCGGCTGCGGCTGGCGGCGCAGGCGACGGCGGCTGCGGGCTGGGCGGCGCAGGCGACGGCGGCTGCGGGCTGGGCGGCGCAGGCGACGGCGGCTGCGGCTGGGCGCGGCAGGCGACGGCGGCTGCGGCTGGCGGCGCGGCGACGGCGGCTGCGGGCGGCGCAGGCGACGGCGGCTGCGGGCTGGGCGGCGCAGGCGACGGGCTGCGGGCTGGCGCGCAGGCGACGGCGGCTGCGGGCTGGGCGGCGCAGGCGACGCGGCTGCGCTGGGCGCGCAGGCGACGGCGGCTGCGGGTGGGCGGCGCAGGCGACGGCGGCTGGGCGGGCTGGGCGGCGCAGGCGACGGCGGCTGCGGGCTGGGCGGCGCAGGCGACGGCGGCTGGGGCTGGGCGGCGCAGGCGACGGCGGCTGCGGGCTGGCGGCGCAGGCGACGGCGGCTGCGGGCTGGGCCGGCGCAGGCGACGGCGGCTGCGGCTGGGCGGCGCAGGCGACGGCGGAGGCGGCGGCGCTGCGGCGGCGGCGCAGGCGACGGCGGCTGCGGGCTGGGCGGCGCAGGCGACGGCGGCTCGGGCGGCGGCAGGCGACGGCGGCTGCGGCTGGGCGGGCAGGCGGGCGGCTGCGGCTGGGCGGCGCAGGCGACGGCGGCTGCGGGCTGGGCGGCGCAGGCGACGGCGGGCGGGCTGGGCGGCGGGGCTGCACGGCGGCTGCGGGCTGGGGGCGCAGGCGACGGCGGCTGGGCTGGGCGGCGGCAGGCGACGGCGGCTGCGGCTGGGCGGCGCAGGCGACGGCGGCTGCGGGTGGGCGGCGGCAGGCGACGGCGGCTGCGGGCTGGGCGGCGCAGGCGACGGCGGCTGCGGGCTGGGCGGCGCAGGCGACGGCGGCTGCGGGCTGGGCGGCGCAGGCGGGCGGCTGCGGGCTGGGCGGCGCAGGCGACGGCGGCTGGCGGGCTGGGCGGCGCAGGCGACGGCGGCTGCGGGCTGGGCGCGCAGGCGACGGCGGCTGCGGGCTGGGGCGCAGGCGCGACGGCGGCTGCGGGGCTGGCGGCGCAGGCGGGCGGCTGCGGGCTGGGCGGCGCAGGCGACGGCGGCTGGCGGTGGGCGGCGCAGGCGACGGCGGCTGCGGCTGGGCGGCGGGCGCGGGCGGCTGCGGGCTGGGCGGCGCAGGCGACGGCGGCTGCGGCTGGGCGCGCAGGCGACGGCGGCTGGCGGCTGGGCGGCGCGACGGCGAGGCGGCGCAGGCGACGGCGGCTGCGGGTGGGCGGCGCAGGCGACGGCGGCTGCGGGCTGGGCGGCGCAGGCGACGGGGCTGCGGGCTGGGCGGCGCAGGCGACGGCGGCTGCGGGCTGGGCGCGCAGGCGACGGGCTGCGGCTGGCGGCGCAGCGCGGGGCTGCGGGCTGGGCTGCGGGCTGGGCGGCGCAGGCGGCGGCTGGGGCTGGGCGGCGCAGGCGACGGCGGCTGCGGGCTGGGCGGCGCAGGCGACGGCGCTGCGGGCTGGGCGGCGCGGCGACGGCGGCTGCGGGCTGGGCGGCGCAGGCGACGGCTGCGGGCTGGGCGGCTGGGGCTGGGCTGGGCGGCGCAGGCGACGGCGGGCGGCGCAGGCGAGGCGGCTGAGGCGACGGCGGCTGCGGGCTGGGCGGCGCAGGCGGCGGCAGGCGACGGCGGGCGGGCTGGGCGCGCAGGCGACGGCGGCTGCGGCTGGGCGGCGCAGGCGACGGCGGCTGCGGGCTGGGCGGCGCAGGGCGACGGCGCTGGCGGGCTGGGCGGCGCAGGCGACGGCGGCTGCGGGCTGGGCGCGCAGGCGACGGCGGTGCGGCTGGGCGGCGCAGGCGACGGCGGCTGCGGGCTGGGCGGCTGCGGCTGGGCGGCGCAGGCGACGGCGGCTGCGGGCTGGGCGGGCGCAGGCGACGGCGGCTGGGGCTGGGCGGCGGCAGGCGACGGCGGCTGCGGGCTGGGCGGGCGCAGGCGACGGCGGCTGCGGGCTGGGCGGCGCAGGCGACGGCGGCTGCGGGCTGGCGGCGCAGGCGACGCGGCTGCGGGCTGGGCGGCGGGCGGCTGGGGCGGGCGGCGCAGGCGACGGCGGCTGCGGGCTGGGCGCGCAGGCGACGGCGCTGCGGCGCAGCGCGACGGCAGGCGACGGCGCTGCGGGCTGGCGCAGGCGACGGCTGCGGGCTGGGCGCGCAGGCGACGGCGGCTGCGGGCTGGGCGGCGCAGCGACGGCGGCTGCGGCTGGGGGCGCAGGCGGGCGGCTGCGGGCTGGGCGGCGCGGCGACGGCGGCTGCGGCTGGGCGGCGCAGGCGACGGCGGCTGCGGGCTGGGCGGCGCAGGCGACGGCGGCTGCGGGCTGGGCGGCGCAGGCGCGGCTGGGTGGGCGGCGCAGGCGACGGCGGCTGCGGGCTGGGCGGCGCAGGCGACGGCGGCGGGCTGGGCGGCGCAGGCGACGGCGGCGGGCTGGGCGGGCTGCGGGCTGGGCGGCGCAGGCGACGGCGGCTGCGGCTGGGCGGCGCAGGCGACGGCGGCTGGCGGGCTGGGCGGCGCAGGCGACGGCGGCTGCGGGCTGGGCGGCGCAGGCGAGGCGGCTGCGCGGCGACGGCGGCTGGGCTGGGCGGCGCAGGCGACGGCGGCTGCGGGCTGGGCGGCGCAGGCGACGGCGGCTGCGGGCTGGGCGGCGCAGGCGACGGCGGCTGAGGCGACGGCGGCTGCGGGCTGGGCGGCGCAGGCGAGGCGACGGCGGCTGCGGGCTGGCGGCTGCGGCTGCGGCGCGGCGCAGGCGACGGCGCTGCGGCTGGCGGCGCAGGCGACGGCGCTGGGCTGGCGCGCAGGCGACGGCGGCTGCGGGCTGGCGGCGCAGGCGACGGCGGCTGCGGCTGGGGCGCAGGCGACGGCGGTGCGGGCGCGCACGCGCGCTGGGCGGCGCAGGCGACGGCGGCTGCGGGCTGGGCGGCGCAGGCGACGGCGGCTGCGGGCTGGGCGGCGCAGGCGACGGCGGCTGCGGCTGGCGGCGCAGGCGACGGCGGCTCGGGTGGCGCGGCGGGGCGGCTGCGGGGGCGGCGCGGCGACGGCGGCTCTGGGCTGGCGCGCAGCGCAGGCGACGGCGGCTGCGGGCTGGGCGGCGCAGGCGACGGCGGCTGGTGGGCGGCGCAGGCGACGGCGCTGCGGCGCGGCGCAGCGCGCGGCGCGCATGCGCGGCGGCTGCGGGCGGCGCCAGGCGACGGCTCGGCTGCGGCACGAGGGGTGCGGGCTGGCGCGCAGGCGACGGGGGGGCTGGGGGGGGGGGCTGGGCGGCGCGGGGCGGTGCGGCGGCGGGCGGGCGAGGCGGCGCGGTGCGGGCTGGGCGGGCTGCGGGCTGGGCGGCGCAGGCGACGGCGGCTGCGGGCTGGGCGGCGCAGGCGACGCGGCTGCGGGCTGGGCGGCGCAGGCGACGGCGGCTGCGGGCTGGGCGGCGGCGACGGCGGCTGCGGGCTGGGGCGCAGGCGACGGGGGGGGGGGGGGGGGGGTGGGCGGGCGCAGGCGACGGCGGCTGCGGGCTGGCGGCGCAGCGACGGCGGCTGCGGGCTGGGCGGCGCAGGCGACGGCGGCTGCGGCTGGGCGGCCGCGCCGGCGACGGCGGCTGCGGGCTGGGCGGCGCAGGCGACGCGGCTGCGGGCTGGGCGGCGCAGGCGACGGCGGCTGCGGGCTGGGCGGCGCAGGCGACGGCGGGCTGCGGGCTGGGCGGGCGCAGGCGACGGCGGCTGCGGGCTGGGCGGCGCAGGCGACGGCGCTGCGGCTGGGCGGCGCAGGCGACGGCGGCTGCGGGCTGGGCGCGCAGGCGACGGCGGCTGCGGGCTGGCGGCGCAGGCGACGGCGGCTGCGGGCTGGGCGGCGCAGGCGACGGCGGCTGCGGGCTGGGCGGCGCAGGCGACGGCGGCTGCGGGCTGGGCGGCGCAGGCGACGGCGGCTGCGGGCTGGGCGGCGCAGGCGACGGCGGCTGCGGGCTGGGCGGCGCAGGCGACGGCGGCTGCGGGCTGGGCGCGCGCAGGCGACGGCGGCTGGGGCTGGGCGGCGCAGGCGACGGCGGCTGCGGGCTGGGCGGCGCAGGCGACGGCGGCTGCGGGCTGGGCGGCGCAGGCGACGGCGGCTGCGGGCTGGGCGGCGCAGGCGACGGCGGCTGCGGGCTGGGCGGCGCAGGCGACGGCGGCTGCGGGCTGGGCGGCGCAGGCGACGGCGGCTGCGGGCTGGGCGGCGCAGGCGACGGCGGCTGCGGGCGGGGGGGGGGGGCTGGGCGGCGCAGGCGACGGCGGCTGCGGGCTGGGCGGCGCAGGCGACGGCGGCTGCGGGCTGGGCGGCGCAGGCGACGGCGGCTGCGGGCTGGGCGGCGCAGGCGACGGCGGCTGCGGGCTGGGCGGCGCAGGTGACGGCGGCTCAGGGCTGGGCGGCACAGGCGACGGCGGCTGCGGGCTGGGCGGCGCAGGCGACGGCGGCTGCGGGCTGGGCGGCGCAGGCGACGGCGGCTGCGGGCTGGGCGGCGCAGGCGACGGCGGCTGCGGGCTGGGCGGCGCAGGCGACGGCGGCTGCGGGCTGGGCGGCGCAGGCGACGGCGGCTGCGGGCTGGGCGGCGCAGGCCCAGTACTGCAAATGAAATCAGGTGTGCCCGGACGAGGCACCGAAAAACTCCAAAGGCATGTGTTGGAGTCATCATCTGTTCCGCATCCTAAGAGGCGACTTTCTGAAGTTCTTGGATTTGAACATGTCGAGTTGACCCCTTGTAGACTGACATTGATAGGAGTTGCTTCTGCAATGGTATCGAACCCAAAGGTTTACGCAAGATTAATGCACATCGGTTTGGCTGTTCGGTATGTTTCGCAGCCATGACATCGTATGCGGCAGGGCGGTGGCAGGCGGTTGGCCGCTGTGGCCCCACCCATGCATCCCCCCGTATACACACACGACGATTTGCTTGCAGGTGCGATAACAACGTTGTACGTTACTGACGCTAGTTATTTGCGACACTAATTATTTGCGAGGCCCGAATTAATTAATTTTTCATATTTGCGACGCTAATTATTTGCGAGGCATCGGTCGGAGGCTTTCAGAAACGTTTAAAGTTTGCGACCTCGAGCGCCTTAACCAAAAGTTTGCGAGCCCGCATCGTTCAGTCCTGCGTCAATGAAGCGCGCCAGCCTTCCTCCGTTCCTCGCCCCGTGCAGCAGGGTGGCTATCTTAAGATATAAATATCTATTCGGCCGAAAAACTTCTGAAATTTTAGATACTTTTGGCCTGTCAAAACATGGAGTTTAAGATACTTTGACCCCTCGAGTTCGACATGATATCTTCCCGTTGACATATACTCGGACGAGTGATGGGGTCCCCGATATCTCCCACCCGGGGTCGGCTCTCGCCGTCTGCAGTCATCTATGGCTAGGTGTTGCACGTATGGGTTCGGTTACTGGAAGTTCTCCACCAATGTTGCGCCCTATCCGCTTCCCTCTGTAGATACTTCGGGCCGTTCCCAGTTGGAATTATGTCCCCATAGACAGATACTTTCAGCATTTCGAAGCCAGGTGTATCTCTAGCCGTAGATACTCCCAAAAATAAGATAGCCACCCTGCCGTGCAGTAGTCCGCGCGCCCTCCCACCCTCTGCCTGTGCCGCCCTTCCTGCCCGCCTGCCGCGGCCCCGTGCCGGCTGAGACGGGCCGTCCCCCATCGGCGCACCGGCGGCCGTCGCCGCCTCTCTTCGCCGACTACCCCGACCTGTCACATCCTCCATAGCCCCGGTCCCCATTCCGCGACGGCCACCATGCAACGACTGATATATTTTTTTAAGATTTGCGAGAAACGTTTGCGAGGCTTAGGGAGGACATTTTGGGGAACTGCAATTATTTTGTGCCCTTACGAGTTTTGTTTCGCACTTTGCGAGGTCCCCATTAATCAACTATTTTATTCGCAAATAATTGGCATCAGTACGGTATCGATGTGTGGCCAAGGCAGCCGACCCGCACCAGCTGGTAGTTTTCCGCAGCGATACCAGCCAAAAGCTCGCCAAAACGACAGCGTTCCTCCAACACCGCAGCCTTATTTACTCTATGGGTCGGGCAATGGGTATATTATATACGCATACGGGCAAGTTATGGGCGCTAATCGGCCCCTCACATGTCACGCACTCCTGCTCTGCCTGCCCGAGAACACACAAAGGCACGCAATGCCGACATTGCAAATAAAAAATAAAATAATAATAATAATAAATATAATAAAATAATAATAATAATAACTATTAATACCGTAACGATATACTCTGGTCATGAGTAAGGGGGCAGGGGCGGTTATCAAGAGTAATAATAACAAGAAAACATAATACGTGCGTACGCTAGGCAAACCCTAGCTGGGCAAACCCTAGCGTTGATTAAGGGGGCAGGGGCGGTGAGGCTTGCTGAGCCTACCGTGTACACCGTTCACACCTGGGAGTCACCTCATCATTGTTATTGTTATTTGATATTGTGCACACACATAGTCACATACACAAACACACACTGTACCTTGGCGGCAGGGGCCACTGGTGTCCTTGACCGAGAAGTGCACCAGCTGAGCGCCCTGGTTGCTGCTGTTCCAGCGGGTCCATTGGCAGTAGCGGTCTGCGGGGGCACGGCCCAGCCGGGGGCTTCCCTGATATGCTGAACAACTGGCCACCTGCTGAACTCGGGCAGCTATTTGACAGCAAGCATACAATCAACCTATCTATCGTGTATGTAGTGTATGTAGCCAGCCATCTGATGGAGCCCCGGATGCGTGCAGCCATCTGACTACTGGGCCTGGCACTGGATGGCCGATAGATGGCTGCGAACCCAGCCCTAACGGTGTGCAGAAGTACATGCGGGAGCGAGTACGTGAGCCCCGGGAGGCCTTCCTAGCAACAACAGGAATCCGACTCGTCCGGAGCGAGCTCTCCACGCTCTCTTAGGCGTGCAGAGGCCCCGCCCCGCCCCGCCGCCCCGCCTAATGACCAGCACCATTGCGTGGGACATACACTCACTCGAGACACCGTCGCCCCACTGGTTCAACAGTGACGTGTTTCCGGCGCTGGGCCTCGAGCCAGCCCGGGGCATCACACGGTACCCCAAGTCGCCCATGCACACGCTCTCCATGACGTCACTGCCGGGCTGCTTGGCACAGCCACTCCTCTGAGTGGTCCAATACACGCACACTTGGCAGTACAGCCACAAAGTCCGGCTAGTCCGGCTGCCGCCGATGTCCTCGTCGTCGTCTTCAGAGTCCTCGTACATCAATATGCAAGTACTGCTGTCCACAAACAGGTCCAGGCAGTTCGCCTGATGCGAGCACGCGTCCGTGCCGTTCTACAGCAGGAGACGAGGGCGAGGCAGGGTCGTGATAAAGGGACTTCCGCCTCACGAGGTGCGATGCGGAACTCAAGGTGGTCGCGGGGGAGCACGGGGCAAGGGCGGTGACTATTGAGGCAAAGGGAGCGAGCGAGGCGGGCGGGGATTGGCAGCGGGGAGCATGCATGAGGTAGGGTGAATTGCGCATGCTAGGCCGCGGGGCCCTAGATAGAGGTCCCGCATCATATATGCCCCCAGCAAGCAAGTACATGCAGTGGTACTTAAAGCTCTCCAATAAGTAAGCAGGAAACGTATATGCCACTACTTCTCGTTAAAGCCCTCCCTGGAAATCAAGCCCCGACGCCCGCTATCTACGTACGTGCGTGTTCCATCAGCGCCAATGGTCGCTTGCTTATTGTAGCGATCGAGCAGCGACCAATGGCGGTGACTGGATCAGCGCGCTCGGATGTCTGCCTCGATCGTCCAGGCTGCACTGTACCTTAATCTGACCGTGTACGTAAGACGCAAAAGCTTGCTTACCAGCAGATGCTTGGGAACCCATTCGGGCTCCTTATGTTAAGAGCGTCGACGGTGCTACGACCTTACTTCGCTTCAGCAGCTGGTCGGCGCTGCAGCACCTCCCAGCAGACCCCCCTCCCCCTCCCCTTACTTGTGTGCCGCTGGTGTAGCCGTTGAGCACGCAGGGTGGCAGCGGCGGTGGCCTCGGAGGAACTGGAGGAACACGAGGCGGGCGGGGACTCGGAGGACCTGGGGAAGGAGGCCGAGTCTTTGGTGGAGATGGCACATACCGGAGCCGCGGGCTAGGCGGCGTCGGGGCAGGAGGCCGTCGTGTCGGGAAGGGCGGTCGGGGCGTCGGCGGAGACGGCGACGGAGGCTTGGGACTGGGCGGGGGTAAGGGGCTTGGAGGTCGCGAGGCTGGACGGCGGGGTCGTGGCGCTTGGGGGTAAGGGCTTGGCGGCTTGATCGGTGGCGATAGCCGCCGCTTACCAGGCGAGGGTGAGGAGGGCGCGGAGGGTCGGAGGGGGCTTGCGGGCTTACCAGGAGGGGGCGGACTCGGGGCAAGCGTCGGGGGCGGCCCCGTACATTGGAACTCGGGGGTCCCAGGCCTCGGCACGTTCAACGTCCAGAGGCACGCTCCAGGCAGGGCGCCATCATCGCAGCCCGCCAGAGACTCGTTTACCGTACGGGGTTCATCGCAGCTCGCCGTGATGCCCTGAAGGGTGACGTTGAAGGTACCCGATCCTGCGAGCGGTGGCATGGGGTGGCGTGGCATGTGGTGGCATGTATCACTAAGAAACAAACCATGCATGCATGATGATTTGGCTTTTTTCGGGCAACATTGGTTCAGGCCCCACCACCACCCGCTTCGTTCCGGGGTTCGCACGCACTGGCATGCCATGATACATTCCATCCATGGGAATAACTACAGTGCGTGCGTTTCATGGTGAGCAGTGTTGCCCACTTGCCCGTGGCCCGAAGGAAGGTGCTCGATGGTGACAGATGGCCGTTGGAACAGCGACGGCCGTGGATGCATGGCGAAACCCATCATACACGGGTTGCTTGCGTGTGCGTGTGAGAGCATCCTGCCTGGGCGGGATGTAACAGAGATGAGAACATGTCTGCCAACTCCATCACACACATCTGCGACCCGCCCTCCAGAGACAGAAGCGCACACGTCGTACACCGTACCTTCACGACAGGTCCCGCTGCCGTCTTGGATGGTGAAGCGCACCACCTCCGTGCCGTAGTTACTGCTGTTCCAGCGGACCCACTGGCAGTAGCGATCTGCAAGTCGACGGGCGCGGAGGGCAGTACCATAGCTTGTTGCGGACGTGTAAGCAATGTATGCACGTACGCGCATATCGTCTCCACGGTTTTCGCTGTCCCTGCGGCCGTTCTCCGCCCTACCGCGACCTTATCCGCGCCGGATGCCCACCCCTCTTCCAGACTCTGTGCCCTCGTGTATGTTCCCCCGAACGCCGTTGCGCGGGGCGGGGCCTCCTCCGGTCACGCAATCGGTTTCGCGGTTTGGAGCAGAGGGTGCGAGATTTGAGTGGGCCCTGCGTGGCTGGGGCGCCCGGTCAGGGGGCAGCTGCGTGGGATGGGCATTTTCACAGCGCATTTATTGTTACAGCGCATCAGTAGTGCAAGTGGCTGGGGGCTCCTCGGTCCGGCACCTCCGTTAAAAGGGTTAAATACACCCTAAAGCCTCAGCGGGCCGCCGGGCCCCCACCGACAAGGCGGCAAGCAAGGTACACCCACATACACCTCGCTCAACCCTACGTGTTATGGCAGGCCCGAGGTGCCCGATGCCCGATGTCACTCACTCTCCCTGCCCGTACTCCAGGAGCTCTCCGCGCTGGTGTTGCCCACGGTCGGCCGCCTGCCTCCATCCTCAATGACCGGGAAGAAACGATCGCCGCTGCACACCCGGCTGTACGCCTCGTCCTCGGCCCTGTTGCAGCTCCCGTCGGCGGCGTCCCAGAAGACACAGACCTTGCAGTACAGCCACACCTGGCCGTACTCGCCATCCTGACTCTCATCGTCGCCGTACCCCTGTTCGTACATGTACTTGCAGGTGCCACTGTCAAAGTAAAGCTGAAGGCATTGCGCCTGGCTAAGGCAGCTGTCCAGAGGGCCCTGTATGTGTGTGGCGTGGATGGTATGGGGTTAGATTGAAAAAGGAATAAACCCGAAAGACAGGCCCAGGCACACCCAGAAAGAAATACCATGCTGGGGGGTATGGGGGGTCAGGAAGCCTTGCCAGCTGGAGAGATGATCAAGCTGGACAAAGCATGCGCTTCAACGTCGCCAACAGAGCTGGGCGCTGCTAGCTAGCGTACAGAGCGGACTTGCACCAGCACTGCAGAGTTGGGGGGAATCCTACGTGTGCCCTATATAACGTATATGTGCAGTGGCGGTCAAGCTGGTGGCGATCAAAGCAGGCATAGCCACTTACATCTGGTACCACGACCCGGCCTTGACCAGAGTACAAGCATGACGGAAGGGCCGGAGACAGGGGCCCGAGTGGAGGTGATGGAGGTGCCCTTGGGGGCTTTGGCTGGGGGCTGGGAGGCCTTGGTGAGGGTGGAAACGGTCTGGGAGGGGGCGGGCTCGGTGGCATCGGTGAGGGAGGGACTGGTGCAGGCGGCGCAGGCGACGGCGGCTGCGGGCTGGGCGGCGCAGGCGACGGCGGCTGCGGGCTGGGCGGCGCAGGCGACGGCGGCTGCGGGCTGGGCGGCGCAGGCGACGGCGGCTGCGGCCTGGGCGGCGCAGGCGACGGCGGCTGCGGCTGGGCGGCGCAGGCGACGGCGGCTGCGGGCTGGGCGGCGCAGGCGACGGCGGCTGCGGGCTGGGCGGCGCAGGCGACGGCGGCTGCGGGCTGGGCGGCGCAGGCGACGGCGGCTGCGGGCTGGGCGGCGCAGGCGACGGCGGCTGTGGGCTGGGCGGCGCAGGCGACGGCGGCTGCGGGCTGGGCGGCGCAGGCGACGGCGGCTGCGGGCTGGGCGGCGCAGGCGACGGCGGCTGCGGGCTGGGCGGTGCCGGATATGGCGGCTGCGGGCTGGGCGGCGCAGGCGACGGCGGCTGCGGGCTGGGCGGCGCAGGCGACCGCGGCTGCGGGCTGGGCGGAACAGGTAACGCGGAGAAGGGCACCGCGCTTTGCGGTGGTTGCAATGGAGGCGACGGAGAAGGTGGTGCCGGGCTCGGCGGTGGCGGTGATGGCGGTGATGGAGATGGCGGCGCAGGGCTCGGCGGCGGCGGCGACGGTGGGGACGGAGATGGTGGCGCAGGACTCGGCGGCGGCGGCGACGGAGGGGACGGAGATGGTGGCGCAGGGCTCGGCGGCGGCGGCGACGGCGGTGATGGAGATGGCGGCGCCGGGCTCGGCGGCGGCGGCGACGGCGGTAACGGAGATGGCGGCGTAGGGCTCGGCGGCGGCGGCGACGGTGGGGACGGAGATGGTGGCGCAGGGCTCGGCGGCGGCGGCGACGGAGGGGACGGAGATGGTGGCGCAGGGCTCGGCGGCGGCGGCGACGGCGGTGATGGAGATGGCGGCGCCGGGCTCGGCGGCGGCGGCGACGGCGGTAACGGAGATGGCGGCGCCGGGCTCGGCGGCGGCGGCGACGGTGGGGACGGAGATGGCGGCGCCGGGCTCGGCGGCGGCGGCGACGGCGGGGACGGAGATGGTGGCGCAGGACTCGGCGGCGGCGGCGACGGAGGGGACGGAGATGGCGGCGCCGGGCTCGGCGGCGGCGGCGACGGCGGTGATGGAGATGGCGGCACCGGGCTCGGCGGCGGCGGCGACGGTGGGGACGGTGATGGCGGCGCCGGGCTCGGCGGCGGCGGCGACGGCGGGGACGGAGATGGCGGAGCCGGGCTCGGCGGCGGCGGCGACGGCGGGGACGGAGATGGCGGCGCCGGGCTCGGCGGCGGCGTTGATGGCGGCGGTGGTGCTGATGAGCAGAGGCTGGGGCGCGGCACGTTGAAGCTCCACAGGCACTCGTTTGACTGGGATCCGGTGTCGCAGCCGGCCAGTGTGCCGTTGACAGTACGCGGATTCTCGCAGGTCCCCGAAATGCCCTGGAAGACGACGCCCAACGTATCGTTACCTGCATCAGGAAGGACATGGTCGAGGCGTGCAAGGGTGTCAGCTCCGCAGTGGCTCCGTCGCAACGACAGATGCTAACGTGTGAGTTGATAACAGACATCAGGACGACAGTGCTGAAAATACTGACGTTGGAGCCCTGACAAATGCCAGCGCAACCAAGCGGATAATAATTTTGAAAGGAGAGATGCATGGATTCAAACAGCATAAAAATAACTACAGCATTTTCCTCAGCAGCAATTAAATATGCTGCTTTGAATGAATGAACGTTACAGCGGACCCCTGAAGGATCACCTGCTTTGTTCGGAAGCGAACCCTAGCCCATCCCCTGGATAGCTGGCCACCCACCAGGCCGGCAGGAACCACTGCCGTCCTTGACGGTGAAGCGCGCCACCTCCGTGCCGTAGTTACTGCTGTTCCAGCGGACCCACTGGCAGTAGCGGTCTGCGGGTGGCCAAAAAACAGCGAACGAAAGATCGCATGTATACCCAGGACACCGACCTCCGACACCGACACCACCGACACCGGCACGAGCGCGCGCGTTCTGCAGCAGCCGCCGGCCGGCCATGGCGGCACGGCGCAAATGTGCGTGCTCGCTCAAGGCATGCCTGCCTGCATGCCTGCATTATTCCCGGCTCGTGGATCAATTCGATGCAGCAGGGCATTGCTTGCTTCCCAACCGACCCATCCCGAACGACTCATTCCATAAAAGTTGCAGCGGACTGTATGTACGTTATATCTTTCCACACCCGTACGTTACATATTTCCACACCCTGTGCGTCATGTAATTCCACGCCCTGTCCGTTACATATATATTTCCACTTACTGTTGATGCCCTCGCCCCAACCCGAGCGCTTGTACGTGTTGCCCACTACCGGGTCGCCGCCCGAGCTGGCGATGACCGGGAAGAACTCGTCCGCCATGCACACGTGGCTCAGCGTGTCCGGCGCAGACTTGAGGCACGTGCCGCGCGCGTTGTTCCAGTACAAGCAGACCTGGCAGTACAACCATGTCGTACTGGCGCCCGCCACGTACGAGCACATCCGGCCGTCCATGTACAGGTCCAGACAGCCCGACTGGTCCACGCAGGTCTCCAGACCAAACTGCGGAAGACGGGGAGGTTGGGAGATAGGTGAGCGAAGGAAATTCATCGGGGCCCAGAAGGGGCCCGGCCCGGGCAGCTGCTGAGTAGGCGCATTGTGTGTGTGTGTGTGTGTGTTACATGGTTGGGGGTGCGTAACCCCATACCTGCACATACCCATACGAGCCGGAGGCCCAAGGGCAAACAAAACGCCCAAAAGCACTGGTTTGCAATACCGCATTAACAGGAGTCGACGAGACTAGCGCCCAAAGGGCACGATAGAATTACGGTGAGCCCACATGCGCTCCAACATCTTTGCCAAACGAGCCGGATCCCAGGCAATCGCCTCCCTCATCGTATTAGGGCGGTGAAACCCTTCCTCAGCGCGTATTGCATCGTAAGCCGGGCAGGCGCATTGATTCGGACGAAAGCAAGTTAATCTTATTATTAGCTTGATAATATTGATGATAATAATCATGAATATGATTATGATGATAATATGCTGTCACCGGTGGCCCACCGTTCGGGCAAACCGGAAAGCCGGCTGCGGGTGACATCACTGCCCCCAGCTCGCTCCCTTGACCATCTCAATTAATTTTACTTGATTTAAATCTCAATTCATTTATATTTATTTATTATAAAAAGAGTTAGAATAATGCTGAATGAATGAACGTTATAAAATAATGTTGTTGTAACGATAATGTTAATTATTTATGAAAAGAGTAATTTTGAAACAGTTGTTACGTAGACGTACTACGATAACGGGCAGCATATTGATCTGCAATTGGGTATGGAGCTGTGCACCCCACCTTAGGGTTCCCGGTGTCATTCTGGCTGTAGTTGGCCGGGTTACTGTACGCACAGAGCGCGTTCGGTTGGGGGAAGGGGCTCGGTGGAAGGGGGGACTGGCCGACAGGTTGAGGTGACGGGGGTGTCAGATTTGGCGGAGGTGGCGGTGGGGGCGGAGTCGGAGGTGGTGGCGACGGTGGACTTGGGCTGGGAGGTTTTGGCGATGGCGGAGGCGGTGGGCTTGGCGGCGGACTGGGGGGCGGGGGAGGGGGCGGAGATGGAGATGGCGGAAGGGGAGACGGTGGCAAAGGCGGGGGCGGCGGCGGGCTGGGGGGTGCCGGTGGTGGCGGAGGCGGTGGAGATGGCGGAGGCGGAGGCGGTGGCGGGGAAGGTGGCGGTGGGCTTGGCGGCTTGGGTGGAGGCGACGGAGGCGCAGGGGGAGGCGGCTTCGGGCTTGGGGGCGGTGGAGGTGGCGATGGAGGCGGAGATGGCGGGAGGGGCGGCGGTGGCGAAGGTGGCGGCGACGGGGGCGAAGGCGGGGGCGGCTTCGGGCTTGGGGGCGGGGGAGGTGGCGAAGGGGGCGGCGGGGGCGGCGGGGGCGGAGATGGCGGGGGCGGCGGAAACGGCGGCGGTGGGCTCGGCGGCTTGGGCGGAGGCGAAGGGGGTGACGGCGGGGGGGCCTGGACGGCGGTGGGGGTGGTCGAGGCGGTGGAGACGGCGGCAAGGGAGGCGGTGGAGGAGGCCGAGGCGGTGGGCTCGGCGGTTTGGGTGGCGGTGACGGCGGCGGTGGCCGAGGCGGCGGAGATGGAGGCGTGGGAGGCGGGGGCTTGGTCGGGGGGCTTGGGCTCGGCGGCTTTGATGGAGGTGGAGGTGGCGGAGGCGCGGGTGGCGACGGCCCACATTTGAAGTCGGGGGTCCCGGGGCGCGGCACGTTCAAGGTCCACAGGCACTCGTTGACCTGATCCCCAGTTCCGCAGCCCGCCAGCGTCCCGTTCACCACTCGCGGGTTCTGGCAGGTGGCTGAGATGCCTTGCAGCGTGACCGACAGCGCGTCCGAGGCTGTACGGCAAAACACGTAGAGCGGCGGCGGCGGCGGTGATGCGTTATACAATGGCAAGGGCGCAACTGCGCGGCCTGAGATCTGTGCGGCACACATGTTCGCTAGCACGGCGTACGATGAATTACCTAAGCGATGACACTATTAATATTTCACAACAATATAACAATAGTAATATGTTGCTACGCAAGATAAACCCTGCCGTGGATGAAGGGGGCAGGGACGCAGCTGCCACCAAGGTACGACAGTATGCGAGTACGACATCCGTAGCGCACGCCACGTAGACATTCCCGTCCCCGACCAACTACTTGTTGCCTCGCATTTTGGCCCCACCTACCCTCCCTGCACCAGCCGCTGCCGTCCTTGACGGTGAAGCGCACCACCTCCGTGCCGTAGTTGCTGCTGTTCCAGCGGACCCACTGGCAGTAGCGGTCTGCGGGTGGGGAGGAGAATGGACGTCAGCAAGGGCCCAAAGACTAAGGGAGAAGCACGTGCCTCGAATACCGGAATACCCAGTCCCCAGGAGCTGGCCGCGTGGCCGGTCGACACAGTCCGCAACACCGAAATATCCAAGCCAGTAAGGCTGCAGCATGGCAAACCCGGGGCAGAGCCTTTACCCTCGCGGTTGCTTCTCGACCGCCTGACAGTACAAATATTTTCACTGATACCATAGTAACATATTTTATCTATCATTATCATTGGCTCTCTGTATTTTTTGTTCGCGGCGTTGCATGCTGGGGCTTGCCTTGGTATACGGGGTCCGCTGTAACGTTTATAAATTCATTCATTATCATCATTAAATTATTATTTATTTTATATTTAATTGTATCAACGTCCCGCGAGGGGGCACTTACTGCTGACGCCGTCGTTCCAGCGCCCAAGCTTCTGTGTGTCACCGACAACCGGCGGGTACCCCGCGCCGCCGATGAGCGGGTAGAACTCATCGCCGCTGCACACGTGGCTGATGGAGTCAGTCAGCGCCTTGGCGCATGTGCCCCGGTCGTTGCTCCAGTACAGGCAGACCTGGCAGTAGAGCCAGGTGGTGGCGTTGCCTGCCGCGGTCAAGCAGGTGGAGCTGTCCATAAACACGTCCAAGCAGCCCGCCTGGTCCGAGCACGACTCGATGCCGTTCTGCGCCACGTCATCAGAGTGCGGCAGCGGGTTTGTTTAGGATGAGGCCATGAGGATTCCAGATCAGGGATGCGGCATGAAGGGTTGGATCCGGGATGGAGGCGCGGTTGGATCCGGGATGAGCGGTTGGAACAAGAACTTCAAATCAGGACCTGAGATGCGAACCGATCCCCTGTACCGCATCTTCCTGTGCCAGACCTCCCACCTTGGGACTGCCCAGTGTCATGTTGGTGTAGTTCCCAGGGTTGGAATACACGCAGTTTCCGCCCGGCGGCGCCGGAGGGGGTGCCAGCTGCTGCGGGCTGGGTGGCGCAGGTGACGGCGGATTGGGGCTGGGCGAGGGCGGCGGCGGCGGCGGCGGCCGGGGCGGCGGCGGCGGCCGGGGCGCGGGAGGCGGGATCATGCTCGCCGGCATCGGTGGATTGGAGGTCGGCGGCGACGGCCCACATTTGAAGTCGGGGGTCCCGGGGCGCGGCACGTTCAAGGTCCACAGGCACTCGTTGACCTGATCCCCGGTGTCGCAGCCTGCCAGCGTACCGTTGATCACCCGGGGGTTCTGGCAGGTGGCTGAGATGCCTTGCAGCGTGACCGACAGCGCGTCCGTTTCTGCGGGGATCACATGTGTTCGCGGCATTGAGCTGTGGAGGTGTCTTGCCGCCTTGTCGGTGGGGCCTGCTGGGGCTTGCCCTGGTATGCACCGTTGATCCTTTTTGGGGCCCGCTGTAACGTTCGTCCATTCATATGCATGCACACCGAGTCAATGATTTGCGGCGGCAAGGACAGATCATCATGGGCCCACTGTAAAATAGTCATTAATGAAATCATTCAGTCCAAAAAGCAAGCAACCGGCGCTACGGCAGCGCATGGTATCCGTACTCACGGGACACGCCGGGAACCGACCCCTCCAAGCTCGGCACGCTGCGCGGCGCTGCGTCCCGTGTGTACGTACGAGAACGGCGCCGCTGTCTGGGTGCGAAGCATGGAGCTGCGTCGGGAACGCCGCTCCGTCCGCCCACCCTTACTTGGTACACACGCACGGACTTCTGGTCCGAGGATCGATGGCGCGCTGTAACTTTCACTTTTCATCCATTCACACAATGCATTAGCTAGGTAGCCCTGCGTGCCTGGCGAGCCACCGCTTCTTCACGCCGCGGCGGAGGCCCCAAAAGATGACCTCCCTGCGCGTTCCGCGCCCGTTACGGCGCGACCCTCGTCGTACCTGTAAGGCAGGCTCCGGAGCCGTCCTTGACTGAGAACCGCACGGGCTCAGGGTCGAAGTTGCTGCTGTTCCAGCGGACCAGCTGGCAGTAGCGGTCTGCGGGCAGGGGGATCGGAGGTCAATGGCGCCACTACTTACCTAGGCCAAAGGACAAGGTTCATCACCACGCGTACATGGGCGCGTGCCGTGACGCCAAGTAGTGGGAGCCGGTACCTGCCAAGAAGCCAACGGCCCAGTACACGGCTCCACGGCCGTGACGCAGCATCCCGTCTGACTGGCGAATCGTGGCCATAGCACACCCTTTCGCCCCTAATCAGTTTTCATATACACAAATTGCATGCCTGCTGATACGCAATGGTTTTTTTTGCACTTTCGCGCGACTGCATACCCATCAGGGTCTTTCTGGACTGCGTCCGCACACTTTGAACTCTCACACTCCGCAGGGCAGTATCTAGAACCTCCGGCAGCTGTCTGGCCGAGCATTCAGCACATCCGGCTTGCATCTGGCACATCCGGCTTGCATGCGCCTATCGCATACGATGACCCCGGCCCCCCGCTTACTGGCCACGCCGTCGTTCCAGCCGGACTGTTTGTAGGTGCTGCCTAGCTGTGGTGCGGTGCCCGGGTCCGCGGGGATCACCGGGTAGAACTCGTCACCCATACACACGTGGCTGACGGTGTCCGTGGTGGCCTTTGCGCAGTTGCCCCGGTCGTTGCTCCAGAAGATGCAAACCTGGCAGTAGAGCCAGGTGGTGTCCACTCCAACCAACGTCTCGCACGTCCCGGAATCTAGAAAGATGTCCAGGCAGTTGGATTGGTCTTCACAGGATTCCATCCCGTTCTGCCGTACCGGGGGTCACGTGGGGTTGCGCAGTATTTGAATGGGCAAGTGGCAGGGCGGGGCGGGGCGGGGCGGGGCGGGGCGATTTAAACGCCACATAAATGCCGCCTCGCACTTCCGACGGATTACGGTTAGTTGCGAAACGAATGGCACACGATCGATGCAGTACGGCACAGTACGGGATGGGCCTTGAGAACGGGTGGCAGAAGACATGTGGCTCATAGGCGGCCCATGCGGATTCATTTATGATTGTGCGTTTGTGCAGTTTGGGTAATCTAATTGGGTATGTGCAACAGTGGAGCTGATTCGCCCTGAATACAGCGAGCCGTAGAAGTTGGGACATTCAACACCCACAGCACGCGAGCAGCATCGCAAGTCGCTCGTGAAACGCACTCCAGCAACCATTCAAAGATTATACCTGCGGACTGCTAGGAAGGGGCGCGCTATAATTCGCCGGATCCGAGTACACGCAATTCGGAATGACCGGCGTGTAGTTGGGGTCCGGGGATGGTGGCGGCGGTGGCCTAGGGGGCGACAGCGTCGTCGGCGGTGGAGACAGAGCTGGTGGTGGTGGAGACGTCGCAGTAGTCAACGAAAAGATGTCACCGACGAGGCCACCGAGGAGGCCCGTGAGACGGCGACGACTCGCATCGGCATGGCTCCCTGCGGTTGGTTGGAAATACCCCGAAATCTGTTGAGCCCCGTTTCATAGATAAAATGATAATTCATGCGGTTCTCTTCCTTTCTTGAATAAAGAGCCGCGTGGGCATGTCCGTGGAAGCAAGCGCGCCGACGCAACATCCCGTCTGGTTTCTCCTCCCTCACCGGGATCGCTCTCCGAAGCAATTCCGTCAGCATTTTCTTTGATTGCTGCATATCCATTTTGTAGAAGTGCCAAAGCTAAGACCAGGCCGAGCCGAACAGGCCGGCCGGTCGTCGTGAAGGCGCGACGACCGGCAGAGCCCATACTGTTGTAATGGTTCAGCCTATTGGTACTCAGAACCTGTAAAGTAGTTGGTTCTGCCGTTGAAAATTCTTTTTGGTGGCTCTAGCTGAAAAGCAGATAGGCTGCCTTCACGCAACTTGTATGTACAAGGGCCAGCCTAACACATCATCCTCACTACCTGGCCATGGTACTATCATCGTATGTATCTAACATGCTCCAAAAAACCGCGCCATTGACTCCGGTGTCGTACGAGAAACCGTTACAACGGGTTTTATGTGGGGAATTTTATGGGCCAGTTACTTTTAATGGGGGGTATCAGCCACGTTACTGTAATATCGTGTGCATATGTGAGCAACATCGGAGGACGTCACGTTGTGTTTCCGATGGAAACCTTTTCGCTGTTGAAGTTTCTCCAACAAACGTTATGTCAACATATCGCTAAGATGCAAACATTTTAATCGGAGTACAGACGCCGGAACAAATGCATCGGACAAAGCTTGCACACTCAAAAAGGTACTTCCACTTGTTAATCAATCAAATTTGAGTTCAGGCTTCATGCTTTCACGTTACTTGACTTTGCATCTATTCCTGAGGCATAAGGGACCAGTCAGGTTCGTCGGTGCCGGCCCGCAAACTCCAGTATAATAGCATGCGAACGAACGATACCAGTGGTGCACAGTAACAAGAATTGAAGGCACTGTTTGCATAAGTTCCGTCTGGCTACACTGGGCTTCACCATTACGCGCCACGGCCGCCATCCTTGCAATCGGGAGAATACCAACGAGTCACCTGCACAGCGCACACCCGAAAGACGCGCAATGCAAGGAAGATACGTATATCAAATCAGAACAAGTTCCTATTGCAGACAACCTTGGCAACTGCAAGGTGCCAAGATGAGAAT
Organism: Eudorina sp. 2006-703-Eu-15; assembly: GCA_003117195.1. NCBI lineage: Eukaryota > Viridiplantae > Chlorophyta > Chlorophyceae > Chlamydomonadales > Volvocaceae > Eudorina > Eudorina sp. 2006-703-Eu-15. Next base: position 21,070 of record BDSI01000237.1, read on the forward strand.
AGTGCGAGCGACGAACAAATCTCTGAGTGTCAGGATAGGTTGACATGGCGAGTTTTTGTCCAGCTTACCAGAGCGTACAGACGGATCCTCACCGTACAACGTCAGTCGCCCCAGTCATTCTAGTCCGGTGGGAGAAAACTCGGTGTTGCTGATCGTAGCAAAATGCAGCCCAAGTGCAGCCTGCTGCTTCAAAGCAAATTGGCATCCTGGTGCTCAATGCAGCATTGCGTCATGTCAGGTTTAAAATATCGATCATGGCTGCTGCACATTGCTCCTCACTGGGCGCGAACGAACACGAACGAACCCGCGGCAGACCGCTCCAGGGCGCGAACGAACCCGCATTCGGTCCGAACCATTACAGCATGATTCAAACAATTTAGACACCCACCTTGCTAGTTAAGGCTCGGGTGGCAGAGCCAAGAAAATTAGGGACAGTGGGAGCTGCGGGAAACCAGCCGGCTGGGCGAACTGGGCAAATGGTTGTTGCCTTCAAAATGGGTCTATCATTCGCAGCTGACAAACGCGTGTGTTATAATATTTTTTACCTGTAAAACCATTAGGCAAAGAAGTATTTATACAGAAAGCATGTCAGCGCACTAATCAATTTTGAAAGCCCGGCAGTACGGCCGGTTCCATAACCGTCCTTTTGGACTGTTGCCCGATTACTGCATCACGGGTTCAATACGTAGCAACTAGGGGCGGTTAAGGAAATACGCTTGTTAAATCTATCGGTTTGACATGACCAGCTGCTGGCTTGCAGCGGACTTGAGGGCACCTCCATGGCACCCAAACAGCAAGCTACAATAATCGTAAACTGCATTGTCCCGGCACTACACGTGTTGCTTGAGCATATCAGAGCTACGGGGAATTTTCCTCGACAGTTCACCACCACTGTCATGACACCATTACTGAAAAAAGGTGATCCTAAGGTGGTTGGGAACTATCGAGGCATTGCAGTGGGTGGAGCGCTTGCAAAGTGCTACGCGTCACTGCTTCTCCATCGGCTGATGGTAGCCGCGGAGCAGTTGGCTCTGCGCCACCCATGTCAGGCAGGTTTTCGGCGGGGCTTCGGGACCGCCCACCACCTTTTCGTGAAGCAACATCTCACCATGCGTCACCGGCGTGCAGGGCAACCCCCGCTAATCATTGTGCAAATCGATTTTGAGAAGGCGTTCGATAGGGTGCCGCGCGAGCACATGTGGCTTCGTTTGCAAGAGCGAGGTGTTGCTGGACCCATGTTGGAGGCCCTAAAAAGAGCGTATGAGAAGGTGTGCATGGTCATGAAGGTTAATGGGAAGGTCGGCGGGGATTTTGAGTCGAAGCAGGGAGTGAAACAAGGTTGCCCTCTGTCGACAGAACTGTTCGGCCTTGTCATTGAGACGCTGGCGGACTTGATTGACGTGCACGACCTGGTGGTCGCCAGAGCGCGGAAGCACGAGGTACCCCTGGTGGGTGGCAAGCGCGTTTCCATCCTGCTTTACGCAGATGATGTGAGTCTATTGGCGACGTCCGTGGAACGTATGGCGGAACTGCTGGGCCTTGTGGACCAATTTTGTGAGGCTTTTGGAATGCGGCCTAATGTAGCGAAATGTGAGCGTTTAGTTTTTGCATGCGATGAGTCCCGGCGTACAGAGGTTAGTTCAGCCTGCGAGCAGCTACGGCTTTCCGGGCAAGTAGTACCAGCCAAGGACAGCGCGCGTTATCTCGGCCTGGTGTATGGGCCCTCGCGGCCTTTCAGTGCCTGCCGACAGCAGTTGAACGATACCGGCCGGGCCGCTATGTTCTCTTTGAGCTCCAAATTGGATAAGCTGAAGCTTTTCGCCCCCGACGTGCGAATGAGGTGTTTTGCCACTCAAGTTCGAGCGATTTTGCTGTATGGTTGTCAGGCTTGGGGCCCTTTTGCGTTGACAGAGGTTTTGAACAGGGTGGGGAGACGACGCGATGCGAACAACCTGGCAGAAGGACTTTTTATTTGAAGCATGCCTACACGATGATGCAGTCCAGCTGCAGATTGCGTTCATGCGACAAATTGTGGGGGCTGCTCGCCCAGCCCACCGCCTTCTCTTCGCAGAATTGGCCGAGCTTCCCCTGCATTACTATTTGGTGAAGCAAGTGGTTCGCTTTTGGAACCGCCTGCAGACGCAGAAGGGCACGGTCGCACACGCAGTCCTATGTCAGGAGGTTATCGATGCACTCACCGATCCTGAACGGGGCGGTTGGGGAGCCTCGTTCTTGCGTTTAATGTCGTACTTAGAGTGTGATATTTGGAGCGGGCTACCTCACGATGCAGAAGGTGTTGAACAGCGAGTTGAGTGGTTGCTGTCCAAACCTCTTCCCGAGGCTCAGATTGTGACGGCGATGAGGAAATTACTAATGAGCGGTTGGGAACATGTGCGCCTCGATGTCGAGCCAGACAATTACCCATCAGACGGGAAACAGCCGGGGATCCATATGTCGAAGTACAAGCATTGGATGGGCCTGTCGTTTATGGGTGCGGCGGCCGTTATGTGGCAACCGCACGCTACAGTTTTTATCCCCCGTTCTGCGCACCGGAAGCTAATGCAATTCAGGCTTTGTTGTTGGGCACTTGAGTCTAACAGGGCGCGGAGGGGTAGGCACCATGTCCCTAGAGGACAACGGGTCTGCCGTTGCTGCCGCTCTGAAGACCAGATTGAAGATGAGAAGCATGTTCTACTCGACTGCCCGGCTTACGATGCAATACGCGCTGAGGAAGGGTTTCACCGCCCTAATACGATGAGGGAGGCGATTGCCTGGGATCCGGCTCGTTTGGCAAAGATGTTGGAGCGCATGTGGGCTCACCGTAATTCTATCGTGCCCTTTGGGCGCTAGTCTCGTCGACTCCTGTTAATGCGGTATTGCAAACCAGTGCTTTTGGGCGTTTTGTTTGCCCTTGGGCCTCCGGCTCGTATGGGTATGTGCAGGTATGGGGTTACGCACCCCCAACACAACAACAACAATAATCGTCAGATGCGCTGGGCTACCCAGCGCCGTGCCGCACACAATTCTTGTTAGTCAGGTGCGCCAGCACAAGGGTTGCCGTACGACTGCACAGCACGTGCATGTACAGAACACGCCCCAGAGTTAGAATCCAGTCCACCAACCCTGTCCCCCCCGGCCTTCTTGCCACAAACGGCCTCGTCCATGCCCGCCTTGGTCGTTTGCTATGCCCGAAGAACCTCCCGATCTTGTCGTGCCTGTACCAGCTATCCGGGTACAGACGAGCCTCCACCCAGCTCACCCGCGCTGCCCATCCGTGCCGCGCTCGTCCCCGCCGCCATGCGCCGCCGTACTGCATGGATGAAGTGTTGCAGCGGACCCCAAAGAGGGATCATCGGCCGTGCATGGAGTACGACATACCGATTTGGTGCATTGTAACGCCTGCAATCTTCGATGAAACCCAGATGCGAGAGTTCCCTCGCATTCAAACCTCTCCCTACAAATCTGCCCGCGCCGACGGCAGCCACGCCATGCCACGCCACGCAAAAAGCAGCCTGGGCTCCTGGGGATGCCGAGCGGCGCATTCCGACGCGGCGGTAGTTCTGCATGTTCCAACAGCCAGGCACGCGAGCTGAAGGCCATATGCTTTGTGTCCCCACTCGGGTTCTGGATCGCTCTCCACCTCCGTACCGGCACAACCCGCTCACAAACCGCACCAAACGCACCAAGCCCTTGCCCCCTGAGTCAATGTCAGAGCCGGGCCTCCATGCCTCACCACCAACGAAACAACCCGCCAACCACCAACTGCCCATGCCCAACAGTGGTTCGCCTGCGCGCAGCTGGCTCCGCCGCAATCAACCCGCGTTCCGCGGGCCGCATCCCGCGCGGCTCCCCGCGCCAACCTCAACCCTCACAGTTGTCAACGCGCACGCACGTGAACAGGCCCGCCTACCCGACTGCGTTACCTGCCTCGCGCGGATCCTCCGTGCTCGTTGAACACTGCCGCAGCACGGCGAGGAGTGCTTCTTGGCACTATTTACATCCGCCCCGTCCGGACCGGCATTCACGGGCCCATCCTAAGCCCCTCCCGCCCCTCCCTAGATCTGTACCCGATCAGCTGCTGCGGACCCGTGGCCTCCGCCACCAGGACCGAGCCGGCGGGGAGCCGCTGAGCCCCGCCGGGTACGGTACCCTCCACGCCCTGCGCCCGCCCCCGATCTCCGGCGTCCCGCAACTCCTCCAACATAGGGCCCAGCCAGCAGTCTAATACGTCGTCACTGCCATACCACACCACCCCTGCATCACGGCGCAGATCGGGGAGCGAGAAGAACGACGGCGACAGCAAAGGCAGACGGGCAGGAACGGAATAGATCAGGACGCGATTCGGAGGCGGGTATAGGAAATTGAGAGGCTTGAGGGATGTTAGCGCACATCAGGGGGTTTGCGTTACGCCACGTCATGTGGTGTTGTCCGATGTGATACCGTATGGTGGTGCGGTGTGATGTGGTGCGGTGTGGTGTGGTGTGCTACAGTGTCATGTTGCGGCATGCGGACTGGCACGGAGAAACAGCAACGACTCCAACCCACCCACTCACCTATCCACCCGCCCAGTCACAAACCAGCACTGTTGGGATGCGCTCTCCGGGGCCGGCGCCGCGACCACCTCCCCCCGGGTTTATTTATTTTTTTCAATTTATCCCCCCGCACAACCGGCCCCTCCCTGTCTCCGCCGCCCAACCCCCATTCCTAAAGCCTCCCTTTCTTCGCCGTCCAATTCATATCAAGCCTTCCCTTCATACCGCAGCGGCGCCGACTGTGACCCAATGCTGCACCAGGACCGCACCAAGACCTGATTTCAACTCCGGTCAAGCCGTCCCGTTCCAACCGACCGTCGCCACATGCGCCCTCCCCTCCCACCTGACTCCTCGTCGAAGGTGCCTATTCTGGACATGTAGTGGAAGATGTAGTGGAAGACCCCGTCCAGCACCAGCTGGCGAGCCCCCGGCAGCATGGCGCTGCGGAGGGGGACCACACAGTCCCCGGCGAGGCCCTCGCCCTCGCCACACACCTGCATGGATCAGGAGGCGCACATCGGGAGGTAGCTAGGGAGAGAGACAGCTGGGAACGGAGAGATACCGTAGCTGGGAGAGGAGAGGAAAAGAGGGGTGCACAGAGGTAGTGAGAACGGAATATTCCCTTCTGCATGATGTCCATCCTGGCCATTTCACCCGCAAATGAGAGAAGGGCGGGTTCTTGCCGGGGCGGGGACGAGGGGAGGGGAAGACCACAGCAATGGCGTGGCACCGTCACCTGATGACACGACCGCACCGCACGTGTGCACGCGCGCACCTCCTGGTAACTGCCGTACGCGCACTCCTCCGCGACCCATGGGCCCTTCAGTTGGCCGGGGTTCTCACGGTGGACGCGGACCGTACGGCCGCACACAGTCAGGTAGCTCACACCCGCGGGCGCAAAGAAGGCCCCCGGGTAGCTGCGGTCCACCCAGCCCTGGGCGCCGCCTGGGGGGAGAGGGGAGAGAAGATGGAGCCGATGCCCAGGTGCCCAATCGGGAAGGACAGGTCAGGATATGGGCTCGGCCACTGGCAGCGATCTGGTGGTGACTGCCCTGCCTCACTCTACCAGAGCGGACCGCACGGCACCGTTCTTTCAGTGCACAGTACCAACGGCGGCGCGCGCGCGCACCCGTCATGTCCCGCTTCTTCTCGGGTGGCGGCGGCCGCTGCGGAGTGCCCAGTGTCACCAGCATCCGCACGCGCGGGTGCGGCGCGGCGCCGGAGGTGCCGGGGGGCGGCAGCGGCTGGCCAGCAGCGGCAGTGCCAGCAGGGGCAGCTGCATCCACGGCGGCCGAGTCCGCCGCCATCGCCGACTGGTAGCGGGGGTCCGCCAGGAACGCCCGGCCCAGCCAGCCGCCCGCGGAGTGCCCCACCAAGATCACCTGGAGGCAGGACGGCGGCGTGGTCGGGGTCGGGATCAGGGTCGAGGTCAGGGTCAGGGTCGGGGTCAACCCCAAGAAGGCAGGGGATCACAGGTTGTGTGTTAAGCAGCCATGAGCCGCGAGACATGGTGCCGGTGACAGCGTTGCCAGGAAGCAACAAACTGCGTGGAGTTGTTTCCATCCGGGAGTATTTCCACAGAAAGACACTTTCGGCGTTCCTAAGCCAGGTGTATCTCAGGTCGAAGACTCTTCAAAAAATAAGGTAGCCACCCTTATCCCCAAACCCAAAGGTAAGCGGCTCCCACCCAAGCCCCGGTACCTTAGTGCCCAACCGGGCTGTCTACAGCCCCCCTCCCAGAGTCCCAACGCAAACCATCGCGAACCCCCCACTTACACCTTTTCGCGTAAACCCCCACTTGCACCAGCCCGCTTCCACCCCGCTTCCGCACCTGCGCCTCACCTGCTCTGACCCCGTCTCTTGCACCGCCCGCGCCACCGTCTCCCCCACCCGCTCCAAGTACCTAAGAGGGAGAGCGGGAGGGAGGGGATGAACGGAAGGCAAGACCAGCCAAAACGATCTCCACGAGAAGAAGAGGCGCGTAGGGCCTGAGACGAGGGCGGCCGTCACGAGGTAGGGCGATCTACAACCCTGTTGTAGACCCTAGCCGCTCGGGTCCCAGCTGCAATCCTTTGGACCAGGAAGCCTGCCCCGCACCCCTTCCCCTCCCGGCGCCTCCCCCGCCCCCACCAGGTGCCCGATCACCCAGGCACTTGAGGTTTGCTTCCGCTTCGACCGACCATCTTTACTGCCTGCCCCTCACCGCTCCCCCCCTTCAACCCCCTCACTCCCTTAACCACCCTCACCAGGTGTAACCCGGGTGTGTGGTGAGCTGCCCCCGCCAGAAGCCCCGGGTGAGTAGACCCCTGGCCACACGGAACCAATCCTTGCGCTCCACGGGGACCACGAAGGGCTGCCAGCCGCGGACCTGCGGGGAGGGGTGGGTGGGTCCGCAGGGCGGGCAGACACGGTGGGCGGGTGCGAGGGAGGGCAACGTGAAGTGCACTGCCACGGGAGGCTGGGAGGGAGAGGCAGGATGGCGAGGATGGGCGGCCGAAGATCGGAGTAAAGGACACAGCACGCAGCAGGCTTCTGGGGATGAAGGCATGGCACGCGCCGTCGGTGGTCACGATAGATGAGCTATATGTGGCTTGCGGTTGACGGGGCCGGGTGTGCCGGCACCCGCTGCATCGATTCCCTCGGCCCACAGCCCCGGGGCTCAGCCGTACCGCAAGGGACGTGGCGATGGCCGCTTTCTTGTTGCCAAAGGGCTCCGTGTAGTCCGTGGTCGCGTTACCGAAGCCCGGCAGAATGACGATGGCTGGCGCGTCCGAAGGGGCGTTCACAGGCGCTACCCCGGACGGCCGCGACCAGCGGAGCTGGTTATCGCGCCACTGCGCCTCTATGACATTTGAAAGGGAGAAGGGATCGACAGCGGACAGGGCAGGATTGTGTGCGGCTAGGAATTCTGAACAACGAACATGCGTTTTGCACTGCGGGAGCACCGACAGGACGCAGTCCGCACTAGTGTACTTCAGCGCGGGCGACAGATTGTTGTATGTTATGCGCATGTAGCGCATGGCACAACGCTCCAAGAGAACAAACCGAATGCCAGGGTTACTGCTGTGACCTGGTTAGTTGGTGAGATGTTCATCACCTGGCAAGCTTGCAACATCGCTGTGTACCGCATGCGTAATAATGCAACCCGCGCGTTCATCAAGGAGTATCATCCTCGAGGCCGCAACGCTTGTAGGACATGCCCGGAGGACCGGTACCACTGATTTCCGCCGTCTCACGCTAAGGCTCGCCGACCTTGAAGATAACCGACAATTGCTGTGTCCTAACAACATCATGCTTATGTGTCAAACGAAAGCCCAGATGGAATGGACACGGATTTCCGTTAGTCTATGGCTACTGCGAGGACACAGTTAGATGCACCTAATAATGAAGTAATAGAGTATGAAGTATGCAATGTAGTAACTCGTTTGCATACAACAGAGGATGCGACATGCAATGCTGATTTTCACAGTTTCTGCTGTCCAGCCCGTTCAGGCACGCTGGGGGGAAGCAACGAGTGACGTACATGGGCAATGAGTGAGAGATTTACCTTCATCAATTATGAAATGTTTTTCCTTTTAAACGAACCAGAAAAGAGCTGGCATTGAGCTGAGGACCTTGATGAAAAACGCTAATAAATTTTAAAAGCCCGGCAGTACGGCCGGTTCCATTTTCGACGGTTGCCCGATTAGAACATCACAGGTTAGATACGTAGCAACTAGTGCGTGGCGTTTGGAGAAATACGCTTGCTAAACCTATCCGTGGCGTTTGGAAAGATACGCTTGCTAGAGCTTTCCGTGGCGTTTGGAGAAATACGTTTGCTAAATCTATCCGTGGCGTTTAGAGAAATACACTTGCTAAATCTGTCCGTGGCGTTTGGAAAGATACGCTTGCTAAATCTATCGGTTTGACACGACCAGCTGCTGGCGTGCAGCGGACTTGTGGGCACCTCCATGGCATCCGAACATGGGCATAAACATGGCCAGCTACATTATTAATCGTCAGATGCGCTGGGCACTAGCAATGATTGCTACCCAGCGCCGTGCCGGACACAATCCTTGTTAGTCAGGCGCGCCCGCATAAGGGTTACGTGCATGTACAGAACGCGCCCCAGAGTTAGAATCCAGTCCATCCTCCCCGGCCTTCTTGCCACAAACGGCCTCGTCCATGCCCGCCTTAATAGTTTGCTATTCCCGAAGAAGCTCCCGATCCTGTCGTGCCTGTATCAGCCATCCGGGTACAGACGAGCCTCCACCCAGCTCGCCCGCGCTGCCCATCCGTGCCGCACTCGTCCTCGCCGCCATGCGCCGCCATACTCGCGCCATCCTTCCAGATCCATCCTCCCCATCCATTTCATTTCATAATCAGCAGGGAAGGACGTCACGGCGGGCCCTGAAAAGGGATCAACGGGGCAAGCCCCAGCAGGCCCCACCGACAAGGCGGCAAGACACCTCCATACCTCAACGCCGCGAGTAAAAACATAGAGGGCCATAACCCCACCCAGACAGCCACCTGCGCAAGCAGAGGCGCACAGCGGGGCAACATTACCAACGGGATAGGCACAACAACGGGCGGGATCCCCAGAACTGGATAAAGCCGAGCACGGGGGAGGTCGGGGGACGTCATGTAAGCTCGGAGAGCATTAGAAGTACCTTGACTTGTATGTAGGTAGGGGGTTAAATTGATTTGGGGGGGTGATCTTACTTCCATATCTTGATAGCAAAGGGGGGTCCTTCCTCGCCAGGCCGTTTGAGCACTCACAAGCGGACAACAACGGGGACGGAAAGGACGCGGGCAAAGAACTTGGGCAAAGGGAGACTCGGGAGACTTGGGAAAGGACGGCAGACAGCGCGCGGGTCGGCATTAACCAGAGAGCCAGCGGGATTGGTCTTGGAAGGTCTCATGCCGCTGGTGTGCCACAGCGGCGGGCTTGGAGCTGCTTGGCGGATGCATGTGTACAATGGAGCATCCCCAGCGGGTCCCGCACCGCTCCCTGACTAATCATATTCGGTACCCACCTGCTGTTCTGTTCGCATTTGGCCCGTCGGTGGTGGTGCCCCCCCGATGTACCTCTGCACGCTTTGACGGTGCTGGTCCCGCATCGTTGTCCCCGGGCGCTGTGGTGCGGGGGTGCCTCGCTGCTGTGTCGGCGGAGGGGTCTCGCCCGGCGGGTACCAACGACTCTCCCTTCCGCGGTCCGCTGCATTGTTCAGCCAGGCAGGCAGGTATACACCGTTGATCCGTTTGGAGTCCGCTGTAACGTTCATTCATTCAGGCAGTACGTCTGGCGCAAGGAATACGGTACCGGCACAAGGATCCGACGCATTGAGAAACGGTATTTTCACATTCCCCAGACAAGGGCTCCCAGCAACGAGGCGCCCCAGCACCCACAGGTTATGCTGAGACAGGGAGGATCCGACTCCCTAAACCAACCGCCAACAAAGAACAACGCCCATTGGTGCCCTAGCCTGGGATTGCGTCCGGGCACGACAAGCGGGGTTCGGCAGCTATCCCGCGGGAAAGAACTTGCAAATCCGGGCGGTGCGGTGCGGTGAGGTGCGGTGCGCGGCTCTGAACGGGCGTGGTGCAACACATACACGCCGCAGCGCAGCGGGGCTTGACGCGGCGGGCGGGTATCTCCGTCGCCTCCGTCGTGAATGCTGCACCTGCGCCCGCAGTCCCGCACCCTCTGTGCCGTGCATGAATGAATGAAGTGTTGCAGCGGACCCCACACAGGGGGATCATCGGCCGTGCATGGAGTACGACATACCGATTTGTTTGCATTGTAACGCCTGCAATCTTCGATGAAACCCAGATGCGAGAGCCGAATACAATGCCCTTGCATTCAAACCTCTCCCTACAAATCCGCCCGCGCCGAAAGCAGCCACGCCACGACACGCCACGCCACGCAACAAGCAGCCTGGGCTCCTGGGGATGCCGAGCGGAGCCTTCCGACGCCGCGGCAGTCCTGCATGTTCCAACAGCCAGGCACGCGAGCTGAAGGCCATATGCTTGGGTGTCCCCACTCGGGTTCTGAATCGCTCTCCACCTCCGTACCGGCACAACCCGCTCACCAACTGCACCAAACGCACCAAGCCCTTGCCCCCTTCGTCAACGTCAGAGCCGGGCCTCCATGCCTCACCACCAACGAAACAACCCGCCAACCACCAACTGCCCATGCCCAACAGTGGTTCGCGTGCGCGCAGCTGGCTCCGCCGCAATCAACCCGCATCCCGCGAGCCGCATCCCGCGCGGCTCCCCGCGCCAACCTCAACCCTCACAGTTGTCAACGCGCACGCACGTGAACAGGCCCGCCTACCCGACTGCGTTACCTGCCTCGCGCGGATCCTCCGTGCTCGTTGAACACTGCCACAGCACGGCGAGGAGCTTCTTGGCACTATTTACATCCGCCCCGTCCGGACCGGCATTCACGGGCCCATCCTAAGCCCCTCCCGCCCCTCCCTAGATCTTTACAGGCCGGCAACGCAAGCTGACCCTAGCCAGCATTTCGATGACCCCTCCACCTTTAGCCCAAAAAGTAAACAGGGCATTGCGGTCAAACCCATCCATTCGACCCGATTTCAGCATGTATTTCACCTGCACTTTCGCAATCCACCCCGGCCCGCCCCCGGTATTCTCTTCCTCCCCCGTCGCACCTACACCCCCGCAATCCGGCCCCCCTCCTCAGTTAGACTCCGGCAAGTCCCCGACCAGCTGCTGCGGACCCGTGGACTCCGCCACCAGGACCGAGCCGGCGGGGAGCCGCTGAGCGCCACCGGGTACGGCACCCTCCACGGCCTGCGCCCGACCACGGTCTCCGGCGTCCCGCAACTCCTCCAACATAGGGCCCAGCCAGCAGTCCATTACGTCGTCACTGCCGTACCACACCACCCCTGCGTCCCGGCGCAGGTCGAGGAGTGAGAAGAACGACGGCGCCAGCCAGGGTAGAGGAGCAGGAAGGGAGGAGATCAGGTCTGGTGCCGGAGGATGGTATAAGGAATTGAGGGGCTTGAGGGATGTTAGCGCACATCGGGGGGGTTGCGTTACGCCACGTCATGTGGTGTTGTCCAGTGTGATATTGTATGGTGGCGCGGTGTGATGTGATGCAGTGTCATATCGAGGCATGCGGATGGGCACGGAGAGACAGCAACGATTCCAACCCACCCACCCACCTATCCGCCCCCGCAGTCACAAACCAGCACGGTTGGGATGGACCGTGCCGCGCCCACCTCCCCCCGCACAACCGGCCCCTCCTTGTCTCCAACTCCCATCTAAACCTCCTTTTCTTTGCCGTCCAACTCATATCAAGCTTCCCTTCATACTGCAGCGGCGCCGACTGTGACCCAATCCCGCACCACGAGACCTGATTTCAACTCCGGTCAAGCCGTCCCGTTCCAATCAACCGTCGCCACATACGCCCTCCCCTCCCCCCAGTCGCCCACCTGACTCCTCGTCGAAGGTGCCTATTCTGGACATGGAGTGGAAGACCCCGTCCAGCACCAGCTGGCGAGCCCCCGGCAGCATGGCGCTGCGGAGGGGGACCACACAGTCCCCGGCGAGGCCCTCGCCCTCGCCACACACCTGCAGGGATGAGGGGGCGCACATCGGGAGGTAGCTGGGGGAGTTAGCTGGGAAAGGAGAGATACCGTAGTAGCTGGGAGAGGAGCGGAAAGGAGGGGTGCACAGAGGTAGTGAGAACGGAATACCGTACTCCCTTCTGCATGATGTCCATCATGGCTTTTCACTCGCAAAGAACAGGCGGGTAGGTTGTCGCCGGGGCGGGGACGAGCAGGAGAGGGTTTCGCAACCTGATGACACGGCCGCACCGCACGTGTGCGCGCGCACCTCCTGGTAACTGTCGTACGCGTACTCCTCCGCGACCCGTGGGCCCTTCCGCTGGCGGGGGTTCTCGCGGTGGCCGCGGACCGTGCGGCCGCACACAGTCAGGTAGCTCACACCCGCGGGCGCAAAGAAGGCCCCCGGGTAGCTGCGGTCCACCCAGCCCTGGGCGCCGCCTGGGGGGAGAGGGGAGAAAAGAAGAGCGGGAGGCAGTGGCCAGGTGGTCCAATCGGGAAGGACAGGCAAAAAAGGATAGGGGGTCCGCCACTGGACAAATGTGGAATCTGCAACTTCCCAAAGGGGGGCCCAGCGATGTGGTGATGACTGCCCTGCCTCACTACCAGAACGGACCGTACGGCACCGTACTTTCAGTGCACAGTACCAACGGCGGCGCGCGCGCACCCGTCATGTCCCGCTTCTTCTCGGGTGGCGGCGGCCGCTGCGGAGTGCCCAGCGTCACCAGCATCCGCACGCGCGGGTGCGGCGCGGCGCCGGAGGTGCCGGGGGGCGGCAGCGGCTGGCCAGCAGCGGCAGCACCAGAGGGGGCAGCTGCATCCACGGCGGCCGAGTCCGCCGCCATCGCCGATTGGTAGCGGGGGTCCGCCAGGAACGCCCGGCCCAGCCAGCCGCCCGCGGAGTGCCCCACCAAGATCACCTGGAGGCAGGACGGCGGCGTGGACGGGGTCGGGGTCAGGGTCGAGGTCAGGGTCAGGGTCAGGGTCGGGGTCGGGGTCAGGATCGGGGTCGGGGACGGGGTCGGGTCGGGGGCAACACACAACCTATGATGCCTTGCCTTCTTGGGGTCGGGGGCAACCCCAAGAAGGCAGGGCATCATAGGTTGTGTGTTAAACTGCCATGAGCCGTGAGACAAGGTGCCGGTGACAGTGTTGCCAGGAACCAACAAACTGCCGCGGCCAGCGGTCTCGGGGTCGAACCGAGGATGACGTGCCGCGGCGCGTTGCCGCCCGCACACAAAGCAGCACCAGACAAGGAGGCGGTCGGATGGGGTGGTCAGCTCCGGCGCTGTCGGCAGCAGCACGTGCACTAGGCGGTCCCGCGGAGCCTGCTGGCTGCCCGGTGAAGCAGCGGACCTCGTAGCCCCCCCCTTTGTCGTCCCAAAGGCCGCCCCCGTTCCCTGCCGCATTCCCTCACGGGCTTGTTCTTTCGTTTCATTCCCCAAGGGAAGCCACGTGCTCACTTGCTCCCTCCCAAACCCCAAAGATTAGCGGCTCCCATCCCAGCCACGGAAACCTAGAGCACAAACGGGCTGTCTACAGCCCCCCTCCCAGAATCCCAACGCAAACCATCGCGAACCCCCCACTTACACCCTTTTCGCGTAATCCCCCACTTGCACCAGCCCGCTTCCACCCCGCTTCCACACCTGCGCCTCACCTGCTCTGACCCCGTCTCCCGCACCGCCCGCTCCACCGTCTCCGCCACCCGCTCCAAGTACCTGAGAGGGAGAGCGGGAGAAAGGGGATTAACGGAAGGCAAGTCCAGCCCAAAACGACCCCCACGAGATGAAGAGGCGCGTAGGGCCCGAGACGAGGGCGGGCGTCACGAGGTAGGGCGATCTATTATAGGACCCTAGCCGTTCATCTCTCCCACCCCCACCAGGTGCCCGGTCATCCAAGCATTTACGGTTTGCTTCCGCTTCGACCGACCATCTTTACAGCCCTGGGACCGGCTTCCTTGCCCCTCACCGCTCCCCCCCTCAACCCCCTCACTCCCTTAACCACCCTCACCAGGTGTAACCCGGGTGTGTGGTGAGCTGCCCCCGCCAGAAGCCCCGGGTGAGTAGACCCCGGGCCACACGGAACCAATCCTTGCGCTCCACGGGGACCACGAAGGGCTGCCAGCCGCGGACCTGGGGGGAGGGGTGGGTGTGTCCGCAGGGCGGGCAGACACGGTGGGCGGGTGCGAGGGAGGGCAACGTGAAGTGCACTGCCACAGGAGGCTGGGAGGGAGAGGCAGGATGGCGAGGATGGGCGGCCGAAGATCGGCGTAAAGAACGCAGCACGCAGCAGGCTTCTGGGGATGAAGGCATGGCACGCGCCGTCGGTGGGCACGATAGATGAGCTATATGTGGCTTGCGGTTGACGGGGCCGGATGTGCCGGCACCCGCTGCATCGATTCCCTCGGCCCACAGCCCCGGGGCTCAGCCGTACCGCAAGGGACGTGGCGATGGCCGCTTTCTTGTTGCCAAAGGGCTCCGTGTAGTCCGTGGTCGCGTTACCGAAGCCCGGCAGAATGACGATGGCTGGCGCGTCCGAAGGGGCGTTCACAGGCGCTACCCCGGACGGCCGCGACCAGCGGAGCTGGTTATCGCGCCACTGCGCCTCTATGACATTTGAAAGGGGGAAGGGATCGACAGCGGACAGGGCAGGATCGTGTGCGGCTAGGAATTCGAACATACGTTTGCACTGCGGGAGCATGGACAGGAAGCAGCCCGCAATTCGACAGCTTGTTGTATGTCATGCGCATGGCACAACGCTCCAAGAGAACACACCGAATGCCAGGGTTACTGCTGTGACCTGGTTGCTAAGATGCTCACCCGGCAAGCTTGCAACGTCGCTATGTACAGCATGTGTAATGATGCAATCCGTGCGTTCATCAAGGAGTATCCTCGAGGCCGCAACGCTTGTAGGACATGCCCGGAGGACCGGAGCCACTGATTTGCGTCTCACGCGAAGGCTCCCCGACCTTGAAGATAATCGACAATTGCTGTGTCCTAACAACATGATGCTAATGTGTCAAACGAAAGTCCAGATGGAATGGACACGGATTTCCCTTAGTCTATGGCTACTGCGAGGGCGAAGTCAGATGCACCTATCAATGAAATAAAAAATATGAAGTATGCTATGTAGTAACTCGTTTGAGTACAACAGAGGGTGCGACATGCAATGCTGATTTCACATTTTCTGCTGTCCAGCCGTACCCCCGTGCTGCGGTGTTGCCGTGCTGTGGTGCCACGGTCAGCGACAGCGTCACAAAACTTTGCCGAATGAAGTCACTGCCTGTACAATGACATCAGGTGCATGAGTTTTCCTTACCAAGACTGACATGTCTGAAAATTACTTACGGCCAGGCCAATAATGTTCACTGTTACCACAACAAAAACCGCAGCTGCTGGTGGAAGTGGTAAGCGTTTTCAAAAATATGTAACATGCGCGGCAGAAGCTCATCGCCGAGCGGAAGATGAGGCGGGAAGGCGCGAGCCCGTCCGCAATCCTGGAAACCTGGAACTCTTCTACTTTTTGCGGTGAGGCATGCTGCTCTGAGAATCTTAAAATAGCGGTGTGCATTGGGGTCTGTGCCCGGGAAGTGCGAGCGGTTCGACAACATGCCCAGAATGCGCAGTCGAAGTCCGGCAACTGAACGCACTCCTACGCTCCTCCCACCAGATGTGTAAAGCATTTGGAGGATTCAAGCGAGGCTGGCCGTTCCGGCTGGGCATACGGCCTTTCCAGAGCAACACAGAGCATCGGCCAGCATCCTACGCGCATCCGAACTGCGCAGCAGCTGAAAGCGGTCCACGGCGTGGGCGAGTTTACCACAAAGGTGGGTGCACCAAACGGATTTGCTGAGGTCCTGAGCCACCTGCACACCTCCGGTGGTGCGGCAGGCTGCACGTGCTCGTCCTTCGCGGCACGCGGCGTTTCCCCGCCACAGACTATGAGAGCATGTTCTTACGGGCAGGGTCGTGCCAACTGGGAGAAACGGCTTGCTCGAAGGCGGTCGCGTCTTTTGTTGATAGTGCGAGAACGTCATTTTGCAGCGAAGTTCGGGTTAGGACTCGCTCCCGGACCAGCATCTTGATTCCTCCCAAGTGAATGATCGCTTCCAGCTACCATCACAACCTTCCACGCAGTCGCAAACGACCCCGCCCCCCACCACCTCTAGAGCAACTCACACAACCTTGCCCATTCCCAAGTTCCAGTCTTTGACTTGCTCAATCTCTGCTGCGTCAATGTCTTGCCAGCAAGGAAATCCGCAACCATCTCGATCCCTAGCCGGCATTCACAACAACCGCGACGTTACGCCCTTCCCCACTGTCACGCCGGTCGTAGCTGGTCGTCGAGGTGCTGTGGAAAGAGTACCCTCCCCCCGAACCCGACTCGGATGAGGAGCAGCTGGAGGAGGAGTTGCAGCAGGCGGCGGCGCTGCCAGCGGCGGCGGCAGCTGGCGGCGGCCGCGGCCGGGGTCGCGGCCGTGGCGCCGCTGCCACCGCCGCCGCAAGGGCAACCGTAGTAGGTCCGCACGACATTCCATTCGGTGACACAATGGTGGTCAACATGGGTGGTGAGGGCGGGGATGCGGATTTGGGAACAGCCACCGGAGCCAGAGGCCGGGGCCGGGGGCGCGGCCGGGGAGCCGGTCGCGGCCGCGGTCGCTTGAAGCGCGGAGCCCAGCAACCTAACAGCGGCGGCGACGACAGTGACGGCGGCGGTGCTGGCGGCGGCGGAGGAGGCTTGACGGCGTTAGCAGCTGTGAACCTCAACGGCGGCGCCTACGGTGCCTTTGGTGGTGACGCGGCTGCGGGTGGTGCTGCCGCGGTGTACGGCGGCGGTCTCGGGGCGTACGGCTCAGGTGGATTGAGCCAGGGGATGGACGGCGCCGCGGTTGGTGGCGGGGTACAGGGAGTGGTGGCGGCCCCGCCCCGCAAACGTGCGCGGCGGAACAGCGACGAGGGGGCCGGCAATGGCGGGCCCCGCAGCTACGCGCCCGACCCGGGAACGTCCAACTACGCCTTCATGGTCGTGATGTACATGGTGAGTGAGCTTGGGACGGAGGGACGGACACAGGAGGGAGGGAGGAACAGGGACGGACAAGGATGCCGGATGGCATTTGTTTTGCGAAATATGAATGAACGAACGTTACAGCGGACCCCGAAAAGGCATCAAATATGTCAGACCTCGATCTGACTGGACCTGCGCGCCGCATTTCACACGGAAGAAGGAGGGTTAGGGAAGGAAGCCTTGGCCGGCATACGGACGAGGGGCCTTGAACCGCTCCCTTGCCGTCCACGGGGTTCAAACGAAGCACAACTCCAAAGCGAACCCGGGCCAACCTCGGGTTGAGTCCCTTCGAGGGTTTGCGCACTTGGGTTTTGAGCGGTCAGCAACATTGCTGTTTTACGGAATGGTTTCGGCGTGTGCGCGAGAAAGTGCCGTACAACGGTGTCGCCGCGCGGTGACCCACATGAGCGGTCAAGCCATGAGGCGCCGCAAACCCGTCCGCGCCAGTGGGGTGCTTGGAAGCGTTACGCGCGGCGTTGGCAGCTTTGGGATTCCCATGACCGATCTGGGTCACATCCATCTGGGTCGGATTCCTTAGGGTCGCATCCATTTGGGTCACAGTCATCCGTCACCGAGAGAATCCCTCCGTTTCGCGGTTACGCGGAACTCAGCCCCCACAGATACACCGTGGTCAGGATTCGGTCCGAGCGCCGGCAGTGCGTTCGAATGTTCGAGTGATGCCCTGATCCTTGCATGACCCGGCTCCTGGCTTCCCTCCTGCGCTTCCTGTTTGCCACGTCACCATAGTGATCAGAGGGTATCCAAAGGGTTCCAAATCCTGAAATGATTCGGAATGGGACCTCCCGACGATGATAATGACGCAGACGAGTGCCGACAGCAGAGGCCACTCACGGCGGCCCCAGCCAGCCGGCCTGCCGGGCCCGATGCCCCCGCTGGTCCCTGACAGTCAGCGTCAGCGAAACAAACGGCACCGCCCGCCACATCCATCGCTCAACAACGCCCACCGCTCCCTGTCCGCCGTCTTTCCCCGCTGTGACGTGGGCGTCGCCGTGGCATGGACGCCTCCAGGCCTGGAAGCGCGATCGTCGGCGGCACTGGGACAAGGACGAGTTGATGGCGGCGGCCCAGGCCAGCGGCCTAGCCCACAAGGACATACACGGCGAGAAGGACCTCTCGGCGCCCGGCAAGGCGTCCAACTTTTACGACGGCTGGTCTTGCTTCAGGGTGTGTGCATGTGCGGGCGGTGGTGGCGTGGGCTTCCGGGGTTGTGATGTTTGTGGGCGATCCGCGTCCGGGGCGCGTAATGTAGCCACATACCATTGTTTCTAAACCCTGTCCCCGCCCGGCCTCCGGGCGCCTTGCTCAGCCCGCCCCGGCCCCCTTGCCTCCCGGCTCCCACGGCACTGCTCCGCCCGGCCCCCCGATTGCCCTGCCTCCACTGCATTGCTCCGCCCGGGCCTCCCCCTCCGGGCTCCCCGGCCTTGCGCCTCAGAGCCTGATCAAGCGGGACCCCCCGATGGCCAGCGAGCGCACCAAGGCCAAGGGCTCCCGCGGCAAGGAGTTCACACTGACCAACCTGGGCTGGGCGCTGGCGGGCCGCCTCTACAAGTCGGCGGTCAGGTGGGTCGGCGCAGGGGAGGGGAGCAGCCGGAGTCACCGTCCGTCGCCCCGACCATCCATTCCCGTGTGTGTGTTATATATCTGACCGAGCCTGGCGCTGGCCAAGGGCAGTCAACCCAGCCCTAACGGAAAGACCACCGAAGCGCTCTCCTCCGTCTGTGTCTGTGTCTGTCCGCGAGCACTACAGCTGTAATGACGCAGCGTCGCCCCTGCCGCCGCGCTGACTGGGCCGGCCCCCCAGTGAGATGGAGTCCGAATGGCCGATGAGACGCATCAGATCCATAAGGCAGGGCTTGTGCGCGTGGAGTGGCGACATGGGGAAATGCAGGACACTTAGATGCCCCTGAAGCATTTTTTCCTACACATGTTGTGCGCTGTCCCACCCTTCTGCTCCCATCTTATCACCAGCCTGAGACCCAGTCCGATTACAGCACACGTTTTTGCTCGGATTATATAATTACGAACCAGTCACGAACTGAGCAACGTTAAGCCCGGGGCGCGTCGTCCCTTTCGTCGCCCACCCGTCACCGCCCGCGCGCCCTGCCGTGCCGCCGCAGGTACCGTGAGGTGCAGCCGCTGCCGGACCTGACTGAGGAGCAGGTGGATGAGGAGATCCGCCGCTACTGCGAGGTGGAGGAGGTGGAGCCCGTGCTGCAGGCGTACCCGGGGGGCACACCAACGAAGCCGCGAGGTGCGAGTCGGGGTGCGGGTAGGGGCGCCGCTGGGTCACGGGTCCGCCAGGGTCAGGCTCCTGGGGCCAGGTACCAAGACAGTGGAGAGCTTGGGGAAAAGCTGCACACTTCCAAAATCATCTTCCAAATCAAAACGATGAACCCCATGGGAAGCTAGGGATGAGCGGATGGGGGTCAAGCGGGTGAGACAGACAGCGGCGGGAGGCGATGTGGCCTCTTCGGGGGAGGATGTTCGGATCAGGCTAGCGCCCGTGCGGGAGGTCCCAGGGGATGGTGCTTTGGGAATGTCAAGGAGGTCCAGGGAAGGTGTCCCCAGCAAGACGATGCCACCTCACTGACGCCGTCGAGTTTCCACCTGTGGACCTCGGAAACCGTGTCGCAGTCCTGAACCTCAAATCTTCGAGGTGAAGTCCACGGGCCAGATGGCCCGCTGGTCGGCGGTGCCGCCACCCGGACCCCAAGTCTGCGCTCTCACTGGCGCCCTGACGTGTTCTGTGAACCCCCATCTGCATGCCCCTCCCACCCCACCCCACCCCCTCAGGCCGTGCCTATAAAGGCTTTGAGCCGGGGCCCCGCCTGGAGCGCGGCGGCAGCGGGGGCGCCGCTGCCGCGGCAGGGACAACAGCGGCTGCGGGTGCCGCCGGGCCCCCGGCCGGCCCCGCCGCGGCGGCGGCCGCGGCGGCTCCCCTCCGCGACCACGCTCCGCAGAGGGCACGACGCCAGCGGCGGACCAGCGGCGCCAGCGGCCTCAGTGCGGGCGACCTGAACACGGGCGGCTACGATCCGGACGACCTGGCCATGGGGCTCGGTGGCAGCCAGGGCTTGGGGGGCAGCCAGGGCTTGGGGGGCAGCCAGGGCTTGGGGGGCAGCCAGGGCTTGGGGGGCAGCCAGGCGCGGATGGGAAGCCAGGGGGCCCTCGGGCGGGCGGGCAGCGGGCACTGTATGCCGGGGTTCGAGCCCGGGGGGTCGCAGGGCGCGTTCGCGGGTGTGCCCGCGGCCCTGGCGGGCTTCGCCCTCCCTGGCGCCAACATGGCGGACATCTTCACAAGCGCGGGGCAGGCCTTCGACAGTGGCCTGCGCGCCGGCGGCACAGCGGCGGCGGCGGCGGTCCCGGCGGGTCGCCCACGTGCTGCGAGTGGCCGGGTCCAGGCGGCGGGGCTGGGGGCCGCGCCGGCGGCGCAGCCGCCGCAGCCGCAACCGCAGCCGCCGCAGGTGGATCGGAGGCAGCAGGCGGCGGCTGCCGCTGCGGCGGCGGAGGCTCGAGCTGCAATGGCTGGGCCCGCGGCGCCGCGACCCCCGCCTGCACCTGCTCGACGTACCGTGGACGTCGTAGAGCTTCTGGACAGCAGCGACGAAGACGGCGACGACGGTGGCAGCCGCGGCGGCGGCAGCGGCGGCGGCGGCGGTGCCGCCGCAGGTGCCGGCGGCGGGAACCTGTGCGGCGGTATCGCCGCCGGTGGCGGCGGTGCAGGTGGTTACGGCCGTGTCCCTCCGCCAGTAGGAACTGGCAGCCAGCCCTCGTCCGGACCGGGCAGCCAGCCCTCGTTCGGATTCATCCTGAACGGCCCCGACCCGGTCTCCACTGACAACTTCGCCCGACGCCACCAGCCCCAACAACAGCAGGCGCAGCAGCTTCAGCAGCCCCAGGACTTGGAGCGGGCGGGCAGCAGGACGGTCCCGCAGGCTGCGCTGCACGGCGTTGCCGGGCTGGGCCTCGCGACGGCTACCGGGCCAGGGCCGTCGACGGGAGCAGCGGCGGCAGCTGGAGGCGAGGCGGCGGGAGCGGCGGCGGCACGGCCGCCGGTGCGGCCGCGGCGGCCACAGCCGCGACCTCGCGTGCACATCCCCGAAACGGATGTGGACCAGCTTGTGGCGATGGGCTTCGACCGGCAATTGGCCCGGAAGGTGGGGGTGGGTGGGCTGTGCGGAAGTACGCGGAGGGTCTGACACAGCAGGCGGCGACCCGCATGCGCGGCGCAGGCCGTCGTGTGACTGTCGCCGCCTGCCCCGCAACGTGCCGCCGCCCCTGCCGCCCGGCCGTGTGCCCTCAGGGTCCGCACGCCACCCGCAACTCTCCCCCGCAGCTCTCCCCAAACTTCCCTGCGGCCCGCTGGCTGCGGGCTGCGGGCTGGGGAGTGGGGGCTGAGCCGGCAGGAGATCAACCTGTCTCACCATGCGCGCATGCTGCGCTGCAATGTTTACCAGGTCGTTGGACAGGTCATGAGGACCGGTCCGGTGTTTCCACTGGTTGGCGGCCACATGCGGCTGCGCACCTGTGCTCCACCACCTCCCCTCCACACCCGTCCGCCTCCCTCACATTCGCCCTCCACGCGGACTAACTTCCCATAACATCTGTTATTCCTATACCCTACATTCTCTATACCTTTGGATAATTTCAATGCCAATCGCTACACTCACCTGGGCGTGTTCGCTTGCGCCTCCTTGAAAGGCCCTCCCCGCCCTGCTGCCCCAGGCGCTGCAGCGGGTGGGCGGCGACCTCTGCCAGGCGATCGACCTGCTGGACCTGGTGGACGCGGGCGACCTCAGCCTGGGCGGCCACAGCGACACCTCCGAAGCGGAGGACGGGGCGGGCCCGCAGCAGCAGCAGCAGCAGCAGCAGCAGCAGCACAGATCGCCGGAAGCGGAAGCCCCCCGGCCGCCTCGCGCCGTCGCCGGGGCCCGGGCAGGGGACCGGGGCGGAGCACCCGGGTTGGCCAAGTATGGATCCGGGACCGGGCTCGGCGCACTGGAGGAGGAGGATGAGCTGTTCAGAGGGGTAGGAGGCGAGCCGGGCGCCGGTGGCCTTCGAGGGCCGGTGGGAGGGCTGGGCCTGCCGAAGTTTATGGGCGTAGTGGCCCCCGGGGCAGCGGCGGCTGCAGGGGCCGTGGGGGTCATGGGGGCGGCGGCCGCGAGCGCGGGCGCGGGCGAGACGGCGGATGTGTTCGCTGGGCTGGGCGCGGCGGCGTCCGGGGCGGGGGTAGCGGCGCCGCCTGCCGGCGGGGTCCCGAAACGCGCCCGGGCCACGAAGAAGGCCGCCGCGCCGGCCGGTCCCGAGGTGGCGGAGGCGGCGGCTGAGCCCCCGGCGGCGCCCTTGGCCCGCAAGGGGTCGGCCACCGGATCCATTGGCTCTCAGCAGCAGCAGGGGCTGGGGCAGGGCCTGGCGTCGCAGCAGCAGTACGGGATGGGATCACAACAGCAGTACGGGATCGGGTCACAGCAGCAGCAGTACGGGATCGGGTCACAGCAGCAACAACAGTACGGCATCGAATCGCAGCAGCAACGGCTGTACGGCATCGGATCACAGCAGCAACAGCTGTACGGCATCGGATCACAGCAGCAACAGCAGCAGTACGGCATCGGATCGCAGCAGCAGCAGTACGGACTGGGGTCTCAGGGGCCTTCCCGGTTGGGGTCCGGCTCGCAGCAGCAGCCGCTGGACGGTCTGGTGGACAGCCAACAGGCGGCTGCGGGAGGCAGCGGCAGCCAGGCCCTGGATCCGGAGGCCAGTGATGGATCCGAAGACCGGACGTAAGTGGGTGCGGGTGTACGGAAGGACAGGTACCAACGGACCCAAACGGGCCCTGTGGGCGTCTGGGTATCAACATCAAGCTGCTGTTGTAGATGGGGTGGGGAAGCGACGCCGCAGAATACATGCGGCGGAATGGCCAGCGGCCGCGATGACGGGTTGGGCGGCTGTTGTCCCTTGAGAGCAACTCGTGCTCTGCCGCAGGCGGGGCCCCGTCTGGTCTGCCAGCAAAGCAACCCAGTACACACCCACACCTGGCAAGCAGGCGCTGCTGCCTCGGTGGTGATTTAGAGGTTCGTCGTTTGCCGTGCCCGAGCGTTGCCACCCAGGGCTCTGAATGCCGCAAATCCACCTCATCCCCCCCCTTTACTTCCCCTCGTTCCCCCCACATTCCCACAGGATCTGTTCCTACGAGTGGATGCTGCCGCGGGTGTCCGAGGTGCCCTCCAACCACCGCTCGCTGCCCATCAGGTTGCCGCCGCTGCCCCCCGGCAAGCGCTTCGAGGAGGTGTACGACGTGAGAACTGTGTCTGGCGGGGGAGATGGTCAGATCGATGGTTGCGCACACAGCTGTTCATTCGAGCGCTAATGCCTTCCATTTGGTCGTACCTGTTTATCCGTACCTCAATTGGCTTTTCGGAACACCTTGGGCGACTCCACCTTGGCCTGAGGGGTGCCCCAACCTCAGGGATGCCTCAACCAGTTACTACATCAACCGGCGACCTTCACCAGAAAAGCCTTCCTTTAAGTGGCTCAGCATACCCCCGCCTCATCCGGGTCCCTCCCACACCCCGGTCGCAGGTGGTGCTGCTGGCTGACAACCGGGAGCCTCAGGGCCTGCTGGACTGCCTGCGGGCGCAAGCAGCGGCCCAGGGCGTCAAGATGGTGGCGGGGGTGTCGCTCACGGTGGGCGACTTCCTGTGGGTGGCGGCCCGGAAGGGCGCGCCGCTCAGCCAGGCGTCAAGAGAGCAGTGGTGGGTCGGTGCCGGGCTGGGAGTTGGGGACGGCGCCTCGGTGCGGGTGCAGGATGGGAAACTGGAGGCACCGAAACGCGGCGGGGACCGCAACACGGCCGTCCTCGGGGTCCGCTCCCTGGAGGACAGGTCGCGGAGTGTGTCGTGGGTGCCCGTTTGCCTTTTGAAGGGCCGTGCAGCTGCTGGGGCAGGTGCCTCGCACTGTATTTGAGGTGTAGGGCCGACCATTGTAAGACGCCTACTACAGGCCGCCACACGCATCCAAGGCGGGGCCCCCGTGGTTGGGTGGTAGGACCACATGCGCCGTAGGACCACACACGCCGTAGGACCACACGCGCCGTAGGACCACACGCGCCGTAGGACCACACGCGCCGTAGGACCACACCGACGCTCGTTGTTTTTCGAGTGAGTCCACGGCGGACATACGGTAGTCAGCACCTGATCCAACCCTAGAGCTTTCCCTGTGTGCGGTATCGGTACCGTATCCCGCCGCGTTTGAACGGTATCTCCGCCACGTCATTTGGGTCTTGCCACTGGGCGCCGCGCCCCCTACCGTAGGTTCGTGCTGGACGCGGTTTTGGAGCGCAAGCGCACCGAGGACCTGCTGTCATCGGTGCGGGACGGCCGCTACGCGCAGCAGAAGTTCCGACTGCGGCGGTCGGGCATCCGGCGGCTGTACTACCTAGTGGAGGAGAGCATCGAGTCGTACCAGGGTGAGGCGGGGCCGGGCTGCGGGCGCCATGGAGCAAACCCATTGCTTGCACTGTGCAAAGAGACGCCCAGAGAAATGTCATTCGTCCTCCTCGTTCTGTGGCTCGGAAATGGAGGTGGCAGCCGGTGGTGCGGGACGCTGAAGGCTGGAGGCGCCCGTGCTTGCTGCCGGGCGCTTCGGTGGGTCTGGAAGTACGAGAGCAAAAAGGAGGTAGCGTGCTTGCCGTTGCTGGGCCGAAACGTTACACACGCGATGGAGGACATTGGTTTGGGTTGCCGGTGCGGCTTGGTTGCTGGATGCGCAGGTGCACGTCAGCATGCTGCTTGCGGTACTTCTGCGGTACCTCTGCGGTACCTCTGCGGTACAGAGGTACCTCTGCGGTACAGAGGTACCTCTGCGGTACCTCTGCGGTACCGGGGCACACGAGCATGGCTGGATGTCTTGCGTCCGTCAGTATTCTGGGTCCTGCGTCCCTGCTTGCGCGCCCGTGTCGCCCCTGCCGCCACGTCTGCCGCTGCCGGCCTGCTGCCCGGCATGTATGTGTATGTGTATGCATCTGTAGGTATCGACCAGAAGGTGCTCAGGACGGCGGTGCAGTCGGGGCTGCTGGAGGGCTTCACCGTCCTACGCACCCTCAGCCTGGACGACACCGCCCGGCAGCTGTGCATGCTGACGCGGGCCATCGAGCGCCAGTGCCGTGGCCGGGCGGCGGAGGCCGGCGCAGCCGGCGGTGCGGGCGGTGCCACCGGTTCGCAGGAGGACGACGACCCGCTGTTGTCGTACACCGCCTGGGACGCGGGCCTGAAGACCCTGAAGCAGAGCATGAAGGTGCAGGCCATGTTTGGCCTCATGCTGTGCTCGGTGCAAGGTACGGACCCGGGGTGTGCGGTCGTCGCGTGGGGCCCGGGCCGGGGCAGGGGTGTCAAGTGGCAGGGGTGCCCAAGTGCCAGGGTATGCCCAACTGGGGAAGCATCCGCATTCGGCAGAACGAAAGTCCGCTGACTGCCAGAGGATTGGTCCCGGAAAGCGGCGTTGTCAGGGTGCGGGGAAGGCCGGGAGCCCCCTGACGTCAATGAGCGTGTAACGGGGCTGGCGCGGCGGCGGCCCCACATATGCGCCAGACGCCAGGAGCTGCTACGGTAGGCCCCATCGGTGCCCCAACACCGATACCACCAGGTACCGTACCCTTGGTGCGCCGGCGACGCGCCGTATCCGGGTTGTAAACCCTAGAACCCTGAACCCTAAACACCGCAACCCATCCATGCCTCGGTTCCTGTCCTCGGGTCCTGTACGGACCTCATGGCTGCCGCGTGCCCTTACAGCCCCTGATGCCTCCGATACCACCTCGGACACCTCCGCCCCTCTCTCCCGCCGCATGACCAAACTACGCCACATTATTAAACTATGCCGCATGATCAAACCACGCCACATGATTAAAAATGGCAGGAATGGGCGAGGAGCGCGTGAACCGCATCCTTGCGCGCTACAGCACCCCGGCCTTCCTGTGGGAGAGCTACAAGGCGGCCATGCGCACCGCCGCCGCGGCGGGACGCGACCCCGCGGCGGCCGCCGAGCAGCTGCTGGCCGCCGAGGTGGGCGGCCAATGCAGCGCGCGGGTGTACCGGATGCTGTTCAGCAAGGGCGTCCCGCCCGAAGCGGTTGTGGGCATCGGCAGCTAAGAAAGCGGGCGGCGTGCGCCGGGATGGGGTTAGGAGAGAGAGGTGTGTGGGCCGGAGCCCCGGGTCCCCGGGGCTATGTGTGTGTTGGGGGGGGGGCATCTATGTGTGTGCGGTTTCGCTGTCTTTATTGACAAAATGGGGCATCGAGGCCTTGCGGCTGAAAGGGGTCTCGGTTGGCGGGATGGCTGGGGAAGGGAATGGGGCCGTGCGCTTGGGCCCTAGGTGGTCCTAACGTTCGCCACTGGAGTGCGTACAAGTTACCTACCGTTAGGAGCAAGGGCGTTCGGTGGTGGGACGTTCGCATGTGTTGTTGGTTTGGCATCTGGTGACGTGAGGCGCAGTCCCTCGGAGCCGACGTTTGCGCAGGGGGTCAGACGAGAACCAAGCCCGGGGCGTGATGGAGGGGGATGTACAGGGGGGCGTAGTCGACGGAGCACGCGGGCGGAGCATGAAGCGGGCAATGACTGGGGGCCCAGGAAGGGTGGTAGGATTGAAGGTTGCGCGAGTTGCCATGGCCGAATGAGGCCGAACGGATGCCCCTGCCGTTGAATTCTAGGTGAGCACGCGATTCGTGTCTCGTGTCTCTCTAGGTGAGCACGCGCATCGTGTCTCTTGTGCGGTGCAATCTGCAGCAAGGGATGTGCCGGGGCCGGATGGGTGGATCCCGGGTCAGAAGCATGTAACCAGTCCAAGGGGTGCCATCGAAAAGGAGGCATGCTTGTACGGTACTGCGGGGAGTTAGACTCCCCGCTCAGGAGAAAATACGACGCTGTCAAAAGGTAAGCCAGGGCTATACTTTACAGTTATATGAGCGCTATGATTTGTAGGAGCTCGATTTCGGGGCATTCCGACCCAGAAAATTTATTTTACAGTTTGTCGTACTTGTGATGACGTACCACGTCTGCTTGCCTTGCCCAAGTATGTTCGTGTTCAAACTTGAGTGATCGAAGCCCCAGTCCGCCTCCATTCAGTGACTGGGGCGTAGTTTATGCCGTTGTAACTTGCTTGAATACCATGGCAACCGTAGAGGAGCGTAAGGCTTTTCATGAAAAGGTTAATGATGTCTTCAAGAACCTGACGGGAGAGCCTGGCAAGCGCTGGGCGAGGCCGGATGAGCCCATTCTGCATACGCTGAATGATGAGAAGGAGGAGCCCCACATTTTCTTCCATAACACGAACTACCGCACGTCGCGGAAGTACATCAACGTGGAGAAGGTGAAGGTAAGGAAGGGCGGCTTTTTCGGAAGGCTAGCTTGAATGATTGCCGCAACATGGCTGCAGCGACATGGCCGTGCGATGCTCCTTGCGGATTGCAGATTCTACGTGAGCAAGCGCTGGAGTGCGTGCGCTCTGCCGGCACTGCGCGGTACCACAAGTGCACTGAGGTGCGAAACAATGCTAGCACTGTTGCTTTTTGTCAGGCGCGTGTAGATGCTTACTTAACTTCCTCGCTGGTGCAGGCCATCAAGCGCTTGCAGGCTGCAGTTCGGGTGAGTATCGGGATTATCGCGACCCTGGGGACGACACACACTCCGGGGTGATACCCTCCCGTATGCGGATGTACCGTCGTTCCCCTTTCCATCTCCATGACCCTGGGTTTTGTGCTGCATGTGTAGGTGTCGTCAAACGTGGACCGCGGCCCGCTGGCGCGCAAGCGCGATGTGGGTTTCATCTACCACAACAACAGGCTCAAGGAGCTGCAACAGCAGGCGGCGGAGCTGGAGATCGAGAACCCATACCCGCCCCCAGCCAAGCAGGCCAGCGGCGGCTATTGAGGATGACGCCTGCTTGGCGTGCTCTCACCAGAACGATGAGGTTGACTCTCGTGGCCCGGTAGTATCACGCGGCGGAGTCAAGTTGTCGCGGTGCTGACTGGCTTATCCGATGATAGTGTTACGGGGGGTGTTTGGGACGGCGAGTGGAGCCATGGGGTATTAAGCTGTTGGCAAAATGGTCGTCTCGACCCCGGGGGAATCCAAGGGAAATCGTAAATACAGGGGAGAACTTCAACCGCATCCGCGCGAGCTTGTCATCACATTGCGGCATACTGCACGGGTACTGCCGCTCAATCTGCGATGACGATGGGTGCGGACGAAATCCTTGTTAAGTGCGTGCGTGCTTGTCACCTTGACTGATTGACCGAAGAGGCGGGGACCGTACAGGAATTGTCCTAACCAGCTCATATCATGCTCAACCATATGCACCCACCCATCGCTCGAATAGGAAGCGCCACCCACCCTGCCACCCGCACCGCACAACACATCACGATAAAACATCCATCCAGCCATCCATCCAGCCGCTCACAAGAACCACGTCAGCCCTCCCAACATGCGGCCGCCGAGGGACACCACGGCGCCCACCGGCGGGGGCTGAACCACCGCATCGAGGGCGAGGTCGGGGTCCTGAATGTGCTGCCGGCCCATAGCGCCGTTGTACCGGACCTGCGAACGGGCCGCCGAGAAGCGTGGGAAGTCAAACATAAGGGTGAGCCCATTGAACCATATCCCCGGTGTCATACCAGTTGCCCGTACGCAGTACCGTATGTTCACAGTGAACAAGCAGCCTCCTTCGCTACACACAGAGCTACCCCAGCGCACATAGCGCCGTACCGCCGCATATGTTGGCAGTCAGCTTCATGTGCATTTGCGGCTCCCCTTGCCGCACGACGTCACCGCTTCGCCTACCCTCCTACACCTACCCAGCAACAGACTCCAGAATCCTGACAGCAGCACGGCGCAGCGCCCAAACCCTCCGCAGCATCCTACCCGGCCGCGGCAGCTCAGCGTCCTCACCCACCTTGTGGTACTGCACGAAGAACAGGATGGCGTGGAAGACCCCGACGTACTGGTAGTTGGCGAGCACCATGAGGCGGCCGGCTGCCAGGTAACAAAAGAGCGGGGTGGCGCCCTGCAGCTGCAGCCCCAGCAGCGCGTCCATGTCCCGGCCGTGGCGCTCCGGCCGGTAGGTCAGGATGGCGCTGCACGCGGCGGTGCCACGGGTGCCCGAGGGCAGGGTGCCCAGGTAGAGCGGCTGCGTCCCCCTGCAGGACGGCAGGAAGGGAGTACAAGCCGGCGGGCACACCGCCGATGAAGATGGGCGTTGGCCTGCGGAACGAAGATATCTGGACCTGCGACAACCCCGCCCCCGCCCCACTAGCCATGCCAGCACTAACCTGGCCTCCGCCTGCCTTCAAGAACACGTGGGCGGGTGCGGAGCACGCAAGAGCGCGCGCACATGCTATATTGTTACCAGAGGGGCGCGCATTTCGAGCAGATGCATCGCAACGCGCCCGTAATGAAATCAATGTTGCGGAAGATGACACACGCCAGAAGCCCTCCTACCCACAGGAAACGTGGAAGAGGAGATGGCCAACTCTCCGGCTGATGTATCCCCACTTACCCCTCCGCCTGTGTGTTCGGCGGCGACGTGAACTGCCAGCCGGGCGCGTCCAGGTACGCCGTGAAGAGGTAGAGGATCAGCGCACTGTCGCTGGGCAGCTGGTCCGCGGACCAGGGCCGACCGGCGTACGCGGAGCCGCCGTTCCAGGTGAACTCCTTTAGGCAGGACGACTCGGCCAGCTGCTGCACCCGCGTCCACACGTAGCCGGTGTTGGACGGCGGCAGGATGTCGGCGGGGCGCTTGCCGCGCATGACCGCCAGCAGGTCCGCATAACGATTGACGGCCTATCAGAAAGAGGTCGGTCGAAAGCGGGGCGCACCGGGCGAAAGTGTCAGCCGAGTCGAGTTAAATGCACACCCAGGTGAACAGCGCAAGTAGACCATACCTGTAGCCCTGACCCTTTTCACCGCCCCGCCGAGCACTCCCAAACAACAGCGGGAGGTGCCAAAGAAAACACTACAGCCTCCCTGCTGCTTCGTAAGGTCAGCGACAACCAGCAGCGACCCCGGCCTTGGACCCAGGCGCGTCTCACCGCCAGGAGCTCCTTGGCCTTGGGCGTGGTCGCGGCGTTGGGCTGGGCAGTCACGTGCTGCGTCAGCGACATCTGGAGGGACCGCAGCACGACGTCCACGTCGCCCACGCCCGCGGAGCGCACGTCTGACAGTATGTCAGGCAGCGGCGGCAGACGAGGCGACTGGTTGAACTGTTGCAGCAGCTGCACGGGCACACCAAAAAGGGGGAGGAGTGAAAACGTCGGCGGGCTCCTCGTGGGGTGTGCACTGCATGAAGGGTCCGAAGAAGCAGTCCGACACACGGCACGGCAAGCGCGGCTTTTCGGGTTACTCCAGCTCAATGCAGCCAATGCAGCTCATCCTCTGGCACGGCTGAGACCAGCCGTGCACAGCACGTTGCTGGCAGGGCTGACAGGGTGCGATAAGCTGTTCGCGTACCGTGTTCACGGGCTCGTGCGCGCTGACCACCGCCGCCACCAAGGGCTGCAGGACGCGCCCTGCCAGCCACTCCCGGAGCCGCTCTGTCCACAGCTCCAGCCAGTCCTGACGCGCCTTCAGAACTGTCACCATGAACTCCTCCACCTCTTCTGGCGCGCTGGGGGTTAGCGTCGGCGTGTCAGCGGCGGCCACGGCAGCCGCCTTCTTGGGCATCTGTGCGACAACGACAACGACAGGAAAGCGGGCTGAACCGTCGGCCAAGCGAGTGGTCTTCCGTTTACGTGCCGTCCCGGTCCGTTTCGCCGATCCTGGTTTAGGAAAGATGAGAGACCCGGAGTCCCCGGCTACGTTCTTACCCAAGTCATGCGATAGAATGGCGCGTGTACACCGACTGGCAGAGTTCCGTTGGCGCCTTGGTCTGCGGGGATCGCCATTCGCAGCGCAGTACCGATTCAGGACAAGGAGGGGCGGTGCGTATGGATCATGGGTATCATCGAGCACCTTTCAAGCATAACTACATTGGTACACGGTGTCCAAGAACAGGAAACCGAAATTTTGGCCTCGCGCAAAACTGATGCTGCAACCAAGCCCAGCGCACCGCTTCGCGCCTGTTCGCACTGCACCACCGCTACATAGTTGACCTTCCAACGCCCATACGAGTAAATCCACGGGCGAGTCGCGCTTTGCCGGACATACCTTGATCCGCGGCCACAGCGTGCGCCGCTGGGTGGTGCCCCGCGTGCCCGTAATGACCTGGCGTAGCATCCGGCTGCAGCGGACCCCCCGTGGCGGCCGCCGCCGCGGCCCCTCCCAGGCTGTCAAAGTAGAACGAGAGCTGCTCGGGACTCGCCACCACAGGACCCCCCGGAGAGAAGCCGGGCTGCTGCGGTGACCGCCTGCAGTCCAGAGTGAGAATCGCTCACATCTGTTAGGAACGAGCCCCCTCAGAAAACCCACGGTAGAGCCAATAGTACCAGAGGGGCACTGATGTGACCGTCCGCGATTCTGACTTACCGGTATGGGTCCGACATCGGCGTTAGCATGAGGCCGCGGTCCAGGACGTCACCCATGCCGCCAGACGGTGTGCCCATCAGGCCACCGCCCATGGCCGACGTGCCTGTCGTGGCGCTGAAAGGGGTTCCGGGCAGACCACCCGGTCCGGATGAACCCGCGTACCTCTGCAAAAGCCAGGTGTGCAATTGAGCAGAGGATCGTCAGTAAGACAGGTACGACATGCACGGGAAGAGGACCTAGGCAAGGGAAATGGCATATCAAAACCCAACCCATGCGAAACCCCAACCATGAACAAGTGGTTATGACACGCCGACGGGCCGACCATCAGGCTGCCACATTCCGTTATCCCAAGCTGAACCGAGAGGGTCGCCCAAATTGCTCTCGGCCTCTGAGAAAGCGTCCCTTGCGCACCCACCTGAGGAGGTGTAATGGGGGTAAGCTGCTGCGCCCCGCCACCAGCACCAGCACGTAGAGGGGTCATGGAGAACGGCCTCCTCTGCCGCAACGGTTCTTGCCTATGAAGGCAAAGAATGGGGATCCAGAGATACGTCACAGCATTCAACCAATTAAGCACGTAGGCGCATATGGGCCGCGGACGACCCCGCAACTCTCGCCCGTCGATCGGCTGCACACCAGCGGCCCCAGCCTAACAGGAATTCGTTTGCGGTAAGTACCAGCGGGTCCGTACCTGGGGGTCGGAGGGGGCAATCCGTACAGCTTCCTTTTGCTGCTTGGGACGCTGTCTTGCCTGCGCATTGGCCATGACATCCAACGGCTGTCAGGCGGCCGGCAACAAGTCTGCACACGCCATTCCTCCGTACGACAGTACAGTGGAGGACTCTGCATGAAGGCTGGACGCCCAAAGCCCGCGCCTTCCAAACACTCACGCCTTTGCCGCTTGCCGCGAGCTCCGCCATTTCGTCAGCGTATCGAGGGCCCTGCCACTGAGCACTATTGGCATCAGCCAGACCGCCGTCTCTGCGCATCAGACGATCGTGGTCCGCAAATGTGTTTCAAAGATAGTTCTAACACGTTAGAAGCGGTCTATCTTGGTCCAGAGTACTGTCCAAAGCCGCCAGGAGTGGTTTAACTTAAGTTTAAACTTACGGATGACAGTGCGAATCCACGACTGTGGTAAGGTGACTAGTAAAAGCGATCTGCAATGCATTCACGGCATGCCGTCGGCCAGCAAGTCTGCTGAATGAGATGGCGGGAACAAACATACCTATAGTTCAGAATTAAAAGTGAAAATGCAATCCATGCGGCGTCCCATAGAAGGAATTTGATCGCTGTCGTAGTCCTGGTCACTGGCGCAACCACAGCTGCAGCGGAACTGGGGTCGGTATTCCATTTTGAAGGCATTCTGAACCAATTTTAACTGCAGTTCTGTCACGATATGAGAGCGTTAGAATCAAAGCTGATCAAGCTAGGTTTACAGACACACAGGCAAACTCTCCGCACGACCGAATTCGCCGTATCATGCCGTACATGGCGACATGTTTCCCAAGGAAACTGTTGTAATCTGCGTTGGGACTAGTGGAAAACAGCCTTAGGGTGCACGTGTGCGGTGCTGGCAGCTGGAGTTTGGGCAGCACTGTTTCCGTGTCTGTCAACACAGAGATAGTCCAGGCCAGCTGCACCAAGACTGTAACATAACAGAAAGATGGCATCGCGCTTGGCCAAGCAGGTGGCTGCAGTGCAGCAAAAGGACAGGCTTTTCGGGGGCGCTGCACGGAGCTTCTACTTTGAGGTGCGATAGTGTGCTTGTTTGGTATTATGTACAGTTTCTGGTTTACATTATGGGATTAAGGTGTGAGGTCTCGCCTGCAGAACTGATGTCGCTATCCGGTCCTCCCGCAGATTTGCCGTTGCTTGCCATTTATTCAGCGGTTACATAAGATGGAGGAGATGGTATCCGTGAGGGAGCTGCGGGCTATCGTCAAGGACCGCTTTAACGAGTACAAGGACGTGAAGGACGGACGGGTGAGGATGCTGTACTTAGCTCCCGGGGGTTTCAGGATTTGCTGAGCCACCATTGTTCCCCGCAGGTTGTCGACCTCCTCATCTTCAAGGCGCGGGAGGAGATTGAGGTACGTGTTCGCGCATGAAAAACACAGTGCCTGTGGAATGGGCTGATCGAGCACGGCGATAATGACACGACCTAATGTTGCGTCGCAGACGTACCTCCTCATGCACAAGCAGCGGCACCACGTGGTAAGCTATCGCGGGACACCTGGAAATTGCGGCGCTCTCTGACGCTCAAGTGTGCTGTACGTGCTTTGGGCAACCGCAGTTCGTATTGCGGCTGCTGCACCCATCTGCGCTTGGTGGCTGCCGTACAGCTGCTTGTCATCCTTGCCTAGCCTGGCTATTTAGATCGCTGGGTTTGTTTCGAACGTCGCAGTTGACGGAGGTCGTGGAGCCGTACTACAACAAGCAGCGGGCGGTGAAGAAGGTTTCCACCAACAGCCCGTTCCTGGACAGCTTCCTGAAATCGGCTTACCCGCAGCTGCCAGAGCGGCTCTGAGCACAGCTTGGTGTGCTATTGGTCAGCAACCCTTGGTGTAGGGGACAGCCTCCTGCGCTTAATTGGATCGAAATTTGAATCCTTGGCTTGGCAACCTAAGATGAATGTCGGGTAGAGTGACGCGTGGCGCTGTCTGGGGCGCCTCCCTGGCGGTTATGACCGAAGCAGTTCATGGCACGGTGGTGTTATTTGATAGATGTTACAATGGCTGCTCAGCCAGGGGCCGTGGCTAGTATTGCCAGACCGCCATATTGAGAAGAATACGGGCACAAACGTCCTTGCTACTGTTTTTCAGCAGCACTCGGTCGAGTATACAGACGATGATGCCAAGGCCTGCTCAAGGCTCATCGCAGGTATTGGCCAGGTGCCAGTCTCTCGTATCCAGTTGCCGCGTATCCTGGACCGCCGTATGTAACTGGGTGACCCGCGGCAAGGTTGGGTATCGTGGGCATGGACGTGCCGCCGAGCAAATCGCTGAACCCTGTAAAAGCCAGCCCGTGTGCACCGGGCCCGCCTATCGCCGCCATATTGCCAAAGGCCGGTTTGTCCGGGAAGGCAGCCATACTAGGGCGAAGCTCGTAAGGGTTGTAGCCTGTTGGCATGGCAGACGGTCCACCGGTGCTGCTCCTTTGGGTGCCGTTAGCCGGCGGCTGTACGTTGCTGTGCGTCGACGACGCCTGCCAAGTACTGTGCAACGCGCCCGTGGAGGCGGTGGCGCAGACCTCCGATGCAGTCGTGTCCTGCAGACTGTGATTTCCCAGAGAAGAGCACGGCGCCATGCACGACACGGCCGATGACGAGGCACCCTGCTCCGGTCTGTACAGCAGAGTGCTGTTGTCGTTCGCGCACCCAGCTGACCGGACGCCGCTGAAGGCGGGATTCGTGGGCATGCCGGGGGCTCCGTACAGATGCGCCCACAGCTCCGAGCCGCCGAACGGAAAGCCACGGTGCATGTCCACGCCCGCTGCCTTGAAGTGGTCCGGCAGCTGGACGCCCACGGGTTTCGGCCCTAGCGCCTGCGCCGCCATGTTAGAGCTGTCTCCCGCTGTGAAGCTGTACGGGTGCAAGCCGGCGTGGCCAGCAGCGCCTGCGGGGCCCGCGGATGGCGCCAAGAAGCCTGACCCCATGTACGCAGCCGATGCCGACATGTAGGGCGGCTGTGGCATGCCCAACATGGCCGACGAATTTGGCGGGAAAGGAGCCCCGAAACCGGCAGAGGGCGCTGACGCCATGGGCTGCTGCACGGATTGGTGCATGGCCGGCGGCGCAGCAGCTGTCAGGTACGTGCCACCGTTGGGGCCAACATGCCATGCGGACATGCCGGGCGGCGGTGGACGGCTCGCGCCCGTTGAAACCCCGACCATGTCGGCAGTGTGGTGATGGACTCGCCGGCTCTTGCCCTCCGCGTCCGCCCGTGCTGTGTCGTGGGCATGGCCCGCGGTGCGGGGCGGCGTCTGCCGCCGGCTATCGCCGCGGTGCCGCGTCCCGCCCGCAGCCACACTCGGCCTGGCTGCGCTGCGACTCCGGCTGCCTCCTCGCCGCAAGCTGCCGCCGCTCCCGTCATCCTCCGCGTCCGTCGTTGAGAGCTCCTCATCCCAGGCATACCGCTGCGACGCCGAAGAGGTGGGCGACCCGTACCCGCCCTCGTCGGTGTCGTCTGTGCGGAAGCTGCCCGGTGCGTGTGAGACACGGCGCCGGCTGTGTGACGGGCGGTCCACGCTCTTCTCCGCGGGCCCTTCACTCTGCATGGGATCCGAGCGCCCACCCTTGCTGTGGCTGCGCGACCGGAGCGAGTCGTACGCGCTGGTAGATGGATTCCCAGCGGACGAGTCTGAGGCCCCTGATGGCAGCTCGCCGGCCGGCCAGGCCAGGTTGATGCGCGAGAACAGCGCCTCCAGCGCAGCATCCATGGCGGCGTTGAAGCGCTGCAGCGGGTACGAGCACACAAGACATTACCATCTAGAGCTTGAACCGTGGGTAACGGCACAGCAACCTCATTTCAGGCGTCCTTCCTTGCAGTCATCCATCCGCTTGCGACTGCCACCCTTCCGCGTGTTTGGTGACGCCCCATCACCCGATGAAGCGCGACCGGAATCCGTATCCGCAACACGTATCTTCCCGTGCTTCATGGATTGCGCATCCCACATGCACGCACTACGACACCCCGTCGTTTGACGTTGGTACATTGATAACACACCCTTGCCCACGGGCCCAACCGCCACGAAGCCAGCATCCTCTGTTTTCGCGTACCTCCGTCGCTGCGCTTTCAATCAAGTTCCAGTTCTTGAGCTTCCGATTGACCCTGTCGAATCTCTCCTGCAGGTCTCCCGCGAGGTGCGCCACGTTAGCGGTGAGCTGCCCTTGGCACTTCATTTCCGCTTTGAACCTGCAACGCCATGACCAGGATGGCGTAAACATGCCTTGTAACAGATGCGTCCGCAGCGACATACCGACCCTCATTCTTAAGGACCAGGTAGACTGATTACATCATCACGCCCCCTCGTTACGGATATCATGAGTCGAAATGTTCCAAGTCACACCGTTACCCTATTTGGCGACTTACTTCACGACATCCTGTGGCTGGGCTATGTCCTTGCTCAGCAGGGCCTGCAGCTGCACCCTTCTGGGAACCTTCGCACTAGGAGCCGCCGCCGGCACGGCTTGTGAAGGCTTGCGAAGTGCGGAACGCGGCGAAGGTGCTGGCGAACCGAGCCTACTGGGGGACCGCATCCGTGTGGGGGGCTTCACGTCTATCGACGAAGCCAAACCTGAAGCAGGGCAGAGCAAAACACCAAAATTAGCATCCGGAACTGCAGCGTTTCCACAGATGCCACCGCCGGGCACCTTCAAGACTGGCCATCTAAGATGCGAAATCGTACATTCTGCGTACCTCGTGCACCAACACCTCCAAATGGGCCCGTCGCAAAGCTTAGTCGGCTTCCTTGCGCGACGCCTGTACCCGCCACTGTTGACGTGGGTT
Organism: Eudorina sp. 2006-703-Eu-15; assembly: GCA_003117195.1. Lineage (NCBI taxonomy): Eukaryota > Viridiplantae > Chlorophyta > Chlorophyceae > Chlamydomonadales > Volvocaceae > Eudorina > Eudorina sp. 2006-703-Eu-15. The sequence continues at coordinate 58,271 of BDSI01000237.1, forward strand.
GGTTAGCAGGGGCTGTGGACGTGTCAACCATCGACACCATCTCCTGTAGGCCTCCGAAGCTATTGTAAGCCCGACCATCCTTGGAACCTCCTGGCAAACTCAAGTTGAGGGACGTCGGGCCGCTGTGGTCCAAGATCGTTTCCGTCGGCGCTATCGATGGTGGAGGTCGGCCCTGAGTGCAATAAGCGGGGGATGACCCATATGGCCATCAGTCAGATCTGCACGCCCTGACCCAGATGGTTTTGCTGTGATGCACTGCCGTGATGCACAGACGTACTAGCCAGATTGGAGGAGCCATGCTCTGACTTCGGAGCTTGGGCCGTTATAACCTTGAACCAGGGTGCACGAGACGCATACTCCTACCATGTTTTCGATCAACCGCGGAGTGGCGGCTTCGCTGTCGGTGTCAGTTGCCCGCTGCACGGCCGTGGGTCTCTTGAAAATTGGCTGACGGCTTGCGCCATCCAAGGAGGTCCGTCCATAGGCTGCCGCCTCCAAATTTGGCTCACCGCCATCTGTTTCTGAGCTGCTGTGCACGGAGGAAATGCTGGCGCGGCCCCTGTTCTCCAGAGGGGTGTAAGGGACCGTGTCAATAGAGAGCGATGAGGTCGTCAGCTGCACAGTTGCCATCGGGACACGGCGCACCTGCTAAATATCGATGGTTTAATACTCTGCCTTTCTGAGCGGCCATTTTCTGACGGGGAGCGGTCTCCGCCTACCGAAGAACGGAGCAGTGTGTCTGTTCGCTGCAACAGCGCCTCGACTTCATTATTCAACTGCAAGGGAGCAATAAAGATACTTATAAGAGAGCAACGCCGTTGTTGCAGTTTGATGCGCGATGCTTACTGGGTTCGCCATATGAAGTTGAAAAGTTTGACCAGAGTAGATAGGATCCTAGCCGTCACAAAACTAAATTACCACATTGTGTGATGCTTCACTTTTTTATGTCATGAAAGGCATTCATGACTCCTTTGGGTTTTCGTCTTGCCGCTCGTACGACGCAAAAAGTCCCACAACACGGTACGTAGTGCGGAGCGAGTGAGTATAACGTTCTTAACAAGACTAAGTGCCAAAACTCGGATGGGCTGTCACCAAACCTTTGCTTGCAGCTGCTGTACTATGGAGATTGCAACTTGAGGACTACTTGATGCAAATGTGTCACGAATCAAACGGCATTGGCCTTAAGGGATACCCAGGGTTGCGTTCCTGCCAACACGGCGACTGTTCATTGAACAAGTTGCCGTCTGTGGGGTGATCGGTGAAGACGGATGAAGATGGGGGCCGTACAGCATTAGTAATTCATAAATGGCACGAGGCCTTTCCCCCCGCCCGATATCGTTGCTGTGAACGACAGCTAATCTTCTCTGTCTTCTTATTCGAGGCACAGGTCAAGTGCGCAAGGGTGCGGTTGGTGACGTTATGAAAATTCATTCAATCAGCAACCGAGCCCCTTGTACATGGGAAGGTTTGAAATTTACACATTGCGCGGGTTATAACATACGCGCACATGTTCTCCCAAATCGAACAGCCTTCGATTCTGCCGTCGCCCGTTCCGTCAGCCACGCAGGCTATTCCAGTCAGCGTGTATGGGACATGTTGGGACCATGCCCGTGCGTCCCTAACACTGGCAACAAACAGCAAGGTATAACAATAAGCTATCTTCCAGAATACCCCCGCGAGGAAAAGCCCACGGCCGTGTCCTGGCACAGTCACCTGCCAGACAAGCTTAATCATACTGGTTCCCGGTTTCCCGGCACAGGCGCACAACGCCGGCAAATTCCATCTGCCGCGTTGCCGCCTTGGGTGGGGCCCACGCCTCACATTTTGTCCGATCCCCCACAACCTCACCTGTCGGCGCTCGACGTGCGCTCAACAGGCTGCACTATGGTTCCATCCCCTGCACGTGTCCCAAGGCAGCTCCCGGTCTGTTGCCATCCAGTCAAGTCAGTTCTCATCCTTTCCGCCCACCAACCCGTTCTCCACTACATCAAACGAAAGGAAAATCTGCAGGATGAATCCATCCCATTGCCCCTAGCTGGTGCTATCTCAAGAGCTCCTGGAATACAGCAGACCTCCGCTATTTCGAGTCCTTCGCAACCGGTCCCTTGCCGTACTTCTGCAAAGCATAGGAGACGGCATTGGAAATCATTACGGCAGGTCCTGGCTCTATGTTCTGAAAGGCACAACAGCAGCGATGCGACAACGCAGCGCAAATAACAGGTAAGTGCGTATCTTCGCATACAGTGCACGAGGAATCGCATCTTTGAAAGGTACACTTGTACCTTCACGCACGGCTCTGTCAGTCAGCCCTGACACTCGCGAGTGGCCCCTACAAACACTTAACGCGTTCTCAACCCTCGCACGGTTGAGAACGCGTTAAGTGTTTGTAGGGCCATCCCAGCATACACCATTCTTTTACAACAGCACCCTTCCAACAACACCACGGTCGTGCCGATCGCGCTGCGATTGCCGATGCGCTCATGACGCCAGGCAGTACTGGCAGGGTCACGGAGCTGCGCATCGTTGATAGCCATTTAAACACGGGCGGCAGATTCTCCACCTTGCCTCTGCACGCTCCTTACCTTTTTCCCAAAGGTGAACGGCAGGTAGCGGTGCTTGATCATGTGCCTAATCTGCCGCTTCATGGTGACGAAGAAGAGTACGAACCAGTACAGCAAGAGGATAGGCCAGAAGACAGGCACGTCGAATACGGCGAAGAACGTCATCAACGTTCCCAGCAGAATCGACTTGATCGATGCGTACCTGCCATCCGGGGGCAGCCACACTTCGTAAGCATACACCGCACGCGTTCACGCCGGTAGCATACAGCAAAACTGGCCCTACCAGAACTTGAATTCAGGGAGTCTTCGCACGAAAGGCCTAAACTCCTCATCTGCTTTTGTCGGCAGCTCCGGGCCTTCGAGCTCGGGGTCAAATTGCGGAGTAATGAATCCCAGCAGCAGGTTTAGGTTGTATATCCCCAGTCCGTATGACACGATATAGAATCCTGGACGTTAGAAAGCAACGATTCACTTTAACAGTTGCACGTCGGTAGGCGTCGATTGCGCGGGGCAACTGATCAAAGCTGCCACAGCAAGCGTACCACGAAGGTACCACACGCGAGCAACGTAGCAGAGCAGCGCTAGTACGAGACATATCCAGCGTCCAACGATGTGCGGCGAGCTTTTGTCCAGGAGGTATTGAATGCGTTGGTTCACTCGTCGACCTAACCGGCTAACAGCATTGTCCGAAGCAGAAGATTCCATTTATTTGATTTTATCAATTATGAAAGAGATACAATGCGAAGATGATCACAGACACATAGGATAGGTACTCCAAGCCAACGAGTTCGCTGGGCCGCGGTAGAGGCCGGAAGATGGAAACAAGGCGGCTGGCTTACATGGTCAAGTCGGAAACCTGCGAGGCATGTTTGGCTGCTTGGCAGGAAACGGCTAGTACGACGTGCATGTTTTCGACCGTGAGCGACCTTCCTAGTACATCGCCTGTCACTGGAATTCTAAAAACCTGTTATAGTCAATAAAATAGCGCTGTCGTTTCTGCGATGAATTGCTTTGCGTGCAAACCGCAACAACAGCCCATTCGAGCGGGTGCAAACCATGCTTTTTCTCGCACACGCTGCTTAGTGCGGGCCCACGTATCGCCTTATGCTACCATTCGTCGACCTCGTGGGTTGAAATGCACCGCCTCGTCCGACGACACCGTGCCAGCGACGTTGCGCGTGCGCCACCTCGCAGCAGGTGCTCTGATGCTCGCAGCTGCGTGCGACGGCCTACTGACGCCAGGGGCCGCACAAGCTCTAGCAGTGCACATGGAGCCTAGTAACGCGCTGTCCCTGCCCACATGGGCCATCCAGTAAGCTGCGGTGTGGCGCTTTTTGTAAAGCACTTGGGCTGTTCGTGGGCTCTGCAGTTGGGCAAGTCCCCGGGTACCATCCCATGGGGCAGGCTGGGTCTTTGTGTGCGGGGAACGGCGCCATGCCAGGTATATGATGGCCCATGTGATGCCCACAATCCGCATCCCCCAGGCTCGGCCGCCCCGCCCACCCTTGACCGATGCCGTGTGCACACCAGGAGGCACCGGCGTTTGACCTGTTTCACCATCCATCTGACCCACACTAGGCTAAACATGCCCACTGCCTGTGTACATCTGGTCCACGCTAGAGCATACATGTCCATCGCCTGTGTGAGAGAGAGCGTGTAAGGGAATTGCACGCCAGCGGGGACGTGGTGCCGGACCCCTGACCGGCCTCCGCTCCCCGCTCCCATGCCCTCGCCCCTCGACCACCCCTGACCCACCCTGACCTTCCCGGCCGACCGACCTCGCACCTCGCAGCGTCTCTTCGGTGCTGGAATGGGTCACGGCGATGGGGTTGATGTGGAAATTCGCCGAGGCGACGGACAACCCGCGGTGGAAGGGCATGGCCTGGGGCATGGTGCCCAGCCTGGGGTCGGCCATGGCGGCCTGCACCTGGCACTTCTTTTACAACTCGCCTGATCTCGAATTCCTGGTGGTGCTGCAGGTGTGTGTGTGTGTGTGTGTGTATGTGTGTATGTGTAGTTGTTACATATCTGACCGGGCGTGACGCTGGCCAAGGGCTGCTAACCCAGCCCTAACGGAAAGACCGCCGAAGCACTCTCCTCCCTTTGCGGGGGAGGGAAAGGGGTGTGTGTGTGTGTACGTGTGTGTTTAGCAAAGTAACCCACCTGACCCAACCCAGGGACCAACTAACCAGGAAACCTCAAAATGTGTGAGTGTGTGTGCGCGCGCGTATGTGTTTGTGCGTGTGTGGTTGTACTCGTGAATGCGTGTATGTTCAAGTTAACGTGACTTGGGTGCGCCTGGTCTTGGACATGCAATTGGCCTTCATGCAGCAGGGGCGGTGCCTGGCGGGAATTGCATACCGGCAGCATTTGCTTCAGGCGCACACGCTTCATGGGTCCGAAGGCAACAATTATCCCGAATGCTGCAAGCGGCGTGCAGCGAGTGTTGCTGGACATAATGAAGCCGTTATCCGGTGGCCGTTGGCTGGGGCGTAGCGCGTCGGCATGGGGCCTGTCACGGCGTGGGTAATCCACTCGGTTGCGCCCCGCGCTGAAGTGCAGGTGGTGGGCCCGGCCATCCAGGGCTGACTCTTAACAGCAGCTCTGCACCGACAGCAAGCACCGACGGGGCGGAACCCTCCCCGTTGCTGCCGCTGTGTCTTGCTGCGGTCACCTCCCGCCAACTAACAGCTGACTGACCGGGTGTCTCTGTTCGTCCCCCCGGATGCTGCCCTGCCCTGTTGGTGCACCCCAGTCGGCGTTGACAGTGGTGGGCAATTGCACGTGCTGGTGGGCGGCCTACCGGATATACGAGGCGGCCGTTGCGGAGAAGTCCTCGGCGTGAGGGCGCGCGAGGACGCGCCGCGCCGCCCAACGCTGCCTCGACTTCCGAGCAGGATGACACAACTGGAGGAGACAGCAGCGGACGGACGGAGTAGTGGAGCGCAGAGCGCAGCGAGCCCGCGACGTGGCCCATGGGTGATCATGGCTCATGGCTGTCACAAGTCACACGATCGCAAATCAAATGAAATTGCGATGCGTAGGATTCATGGCACTGCCCTGGAGCGTTGCTTGGGTGTGCGCGCGTGCGGAGGACTTGTTCTGCGCTGCTGGGCAGCACAGCGCGGGTTTAGGAGGCTTGGGCTATGACCGTGTGATGATCCGAGGGGTTTGCTGAAACCCGGGGTTCAGCTGCAGCACTGCGGACGGACTGCGCCGAGGAAGAGCGTGTGCGTAAGACACACAGCAACCACACATCACAGGTGGTCGGGGGCTAGCCACCCAATGCTGTCGCTACGGGTATGTCCGGGGAGCCATCGGGCGCCGGCGAGCTGAGGCGCAGGTGGCTGCGACGCACACCAGGAGGGCGATGTTTTTGGGGGGGATAATGCGTGGGATGCGAGTGCAATCTCCCGCGCCGCGCTGACTGTTTTAATCGGTTGCAAGATTTGATCGTTCTGTAAGCAGTGGTGGCCGCCACCCCGCGCGTGCGGCTACTGGTCGCGGCGCCAAAGAACTTCTGGAGCTGGAACATACTTCTGGAGCCTGTGGGCAGCAGCATTGTTGCCGTTACATAGCGCCGGCGTCGTGGGAACCGGTGGCTGCTCGCTGAGAAGCCATATGGAGTCGTCACGGCCGTGGACGCTAATGGTGTCGCACGAACCATATCAGATTGACAAAGCATGTACGGCACGCCATCCAAGCAAGGCGCCAACAAGGGACCGGAGACACGGCCATCGACTCCAGCGGACTCTTGACCCAAGCTGCCGTACTTCACAATCGGCCGTACACAGTGTAACACAGAAACACGGCAAGACGACATAGCTGCAGCATGCCGCCGATGGGAACAAAAATGCATGACCAGTAATTACGAGCATGATCCATGAATAACGAGCAGTCTAACTACCATACCACTTGTAAGCAAACGACAAATCACGAAACCGTTGTGCAGAGACCTCGTGGAAGCGACGGCCCTTATTTGCACCACACACCGCTCGATGCGGGATGTCTCGTCCATCACACGGGAACCAGTCACGCCAAGGAACGACATGATAGCTTGCGCGGGTCACCTCGCCCCAAACGGGACGGCAAAGCCCCACAACCCAGTGACCCAGTTCGCCAGCCACACACACTCCGCTTAAATCAGCTGCAACGGCCGCATCTTTCCAGCAGCCACCCGCAGCCCCCGCCAGGGAAACCACCAAGGACTTGCAAGGCGCAGAGATCGTGCTTGCCAGCCGTGTCTCGGCGCCAGGTAACCCGGATAGATTCGGCGCAACTTGGATCACAGAAACCGCCAGCAGCCTGCCCGTGTCGCCATCCCCAGGCTCCATCCCCCCTACACGCCTGAAATGTACGACACAACGACCCTTTCAGAGGGAGGGGAACCCCTCGGCGGAATTCGCGGATGCCCCCAGCGATGATCATGCCCGCGCCACAGGCGGCCGCAAGCGAGGCCGTCTGAGGAGCAGCAGCAGCAGCAGCAGCAGCAGAAGCTCCACGGCACGGCACCGGGCACCCCACCCCCATCCATCTGAGCCTGTCTCCCTCACAACACCCGGCCCAGCTGTCCGCCCTCACCGCGAGGGCGCGCTGCCTTCGCCCACCTGCTCCATCAGATCCGCCAGGATCTTGATCCCGGGCAGCACGTTCTCGTCCCGCTTGCCCTTGCTGGGGAACGTATGCGCAAAGTCGATGAAGCGGATCGCCACCTTGGCGTCCTCGGGCCGCGTGGCGGCGCCCTCGTACACGACAATCACGCTGGCCGCGAAGAACACCAGGCTGTGCTGCGACTCAAACCAGGACTGCAGCGCGCGGATCTTTGCCACTGCGCCGTCCGGGCCACAGTAGATGTCCCGGGGGGTCAGGGCGCCTGGGGCCCCGCGGGGTCAGGGAGGGGACACACACGCGCCGCGGACAGGACCGTCGGGAGCCGAGTGCCGACCGATGCGGGATCGCGATGCCGACCGATGCAGCGCGTTCGACGGTTGCCAAGATCAAGGCAGCGTTAATTGATGTGCAAAGGGCAACGACCGATATGCCGACAGATGCATCGCGTCGAAAGATGGAGAGGGTGGGGTGCAGCGACTGGGACATGGCAGGGCGAAGGCGAGTGAGTGCGCAAGTGAGCAAAGGCCCTGTCAGCTCCCCGAGGTTCTCACCGTTGGCGCCGAATGTGGCAAACGCCGCCGGCATCGTCTCGGCGGTGAGTTTCTTGCCGTACAGTCGGTCGGCCACAAAGTACTCTCCCTTTTCCTGCTGCCAGACCTTGAAGCCGGTGACGCGGAAACCCAGCGTGGACTGGGTGGTCTCGATGTCCTTGTTGCTGCGAGGGAAGAACCAAGGCCGGGCCGGGCCTGACGGGTATGAAACGGGGGACTCGAGGCAGCACCGTGCGGGAAACCGTACATCCGTGCACCCGTACAAGCAGGATATGCTGGGGACCCGCACCGAACTCGGACACGGTCAGTTTTCTCTCGTGGCTGATGAGCGGCTCAGCCTCAGTGCCTGCCGTATGCGGTTGTATGAGCGAGGCGGACGGCGGGACTAAATCCAAACTCACGCGTTCTTTGCCTTGTACTTATCATCCGACCATTCGTAGATCGTCGTCATACCCATCTGCGCATGGTACGGCAGAAGAATGGGACGCGGAGGAGGAAGCGGCGGCGGAGGTGTCACCATGGGGAGCCCTGTCACTATCGGTCGTCCGTATAAACCGCATGACCAATCCACGGTGCGGTAGGCGTAAAGGGCAGGCAGTCAGCGGCCCGCCGCCAGCCACAGCAACCTGACCGCCCAGGTCATTGGAGGGCTGTGAGGTGCTTCATGTTAATGTTACCTTGGCGTCAAGGACGCAGGGCTTCTGGTAGGCGCTGCAAGTGTCCTCGAGGGCCAGCAGCTTCTTGTCACCGCTCACGATGACGCCGTCTGTCGAAGCGGCACGCCACACAGGATGAAGTAACAGGGAATCATTATCAAGGTAGAAGCAACCCGAGCGACCCAGATGATGAGAAACCGACAGGCACGTGTGGGGCGGGAGGAGCGTGTGTGTGTATCCATACGCGTGTGCGTGTGTACAAAGAAATTGTGCCTCCTCTTGTGTTGTGTGTGTGAGCCGCGCGAAGTGAAGTGTGCCTCCTCTTGTGTTGTGTGTGTGAGCCGCGAGAAGTGAAGTGTGTGCGTGTGTGTGTGTGTGTGCATAAAGCGACGTTTGTTTGCGGGCATGCATGCCTGGGTGTCAACGCAGCGGGCGTGCCGGGCAGACGTGCAATCGCCGAGATAAGGAGCAGCTGTGCGGCGATGCAGGGGCGGCACTCACAATATTTAGGCACGAAAGAGCGTAGCGCCACCATGTCCTCCTTGACGGCGTCGCCCTCGGTGTCGGTGAAGATTGTCTCATAAATGCTTGCTTCTCGACCACCGCGAACATCGTCCTAAGAACCCGGAAGCGGCGCTACGCTGGTTTTCGGGACAACCACTTGGCTAACAGTAGGATCAACAGAGTCTGCCCTCTGCTCCCTCATAACCGGTTTAGGCGTCCGCTTTAACCACTCTCCGTGATACGGCACGCGACTGCTACGATTAAATCTTGGCGTCAATCTGGCAGTGCCTTACCTGGAAAAGTTTGTAGAATTTCCCCGAGGAATCCACGAACGTTGACGCCTGCTTGCCTGCGGACCAACCCTGCGCGTCAATAAACACATGGACAACAGCACGCTACTAGAGGTCTCACCCGCCGCTGAAAAGTGGCCTCCTGCCTGATGCTCGCATGGTTTCAGATCCGGTGCTTGCGATGCGTCCGCGGTCTCCGCGACAGTTGACATCCCCTCTACTGTTGAGGCAAGCCAGCCACCAAGCTAAATGTGTCTGACGGAACTGCAGATAAAGAACTAGGGATATAACAACAAATTTCTGATAGGTAATGACTGCACACAGGAACCAGAGTCTTTTGCGTCTTGGGACGGGTTGAGAGTTGCCGTAGCGCGATGCAGCAATGTGTTGGTTTGCAACTGAATATTGACAGTTCTGTTTGCTAGTTAGCTTTTTGTCATTTCAACGGCAACGTACTGACAGTACGTCCTGGTACGTCCCAACCAACCACGATTAGGATCACGTTCCGGAAGCGGCGATGCATCCTGTAGAAACGTGACCCGGTATATTCAATTCCTTACGTGATCACAAAGATTCCCAGCTCGGCATTCTACGGGTAGGGCATTGGTGAATGAACCGTCACACGGTGGACCAGGGTGGACCCCTAGTACCAACCGGGCGTTCCGACGCGCTCATAGTCATCAACCCCTTCCAAGGGCCGCGCACCCATCCTCCATATTACAGGCATCGGTGTTCGGTAGCTCACCTTGCACTTGAAGCCATGGTGCCCTTGCAACACACTGCGGACGTGAGGAGCAGCTTTGGTTGGTCATCACATGGGGACCATCCGTGCTTCAACGCGGCAGGTCACATGACACAGGACGGGTTTGACGCAGCGCGCTACAGGGCACAGGCCGTGGTGACCCGTCCAGACTGCGGTACGGCGGCTTTGGCTACCGGCGGCACGGCATTTCGGCCCGAAAGCATCAAGGCAGGGGCAGTACAGTCGCCTAGGAGGCAAATCCCCGTCTCGATGAGCATGGCCTAGCAAGGTCGTACGTCGATGAAGTACTAGTCGGCGGTACACGATATGCCGATCGCTCAGTATGTGATAGCGAGCGCCCGGGGGGAAGGTGCTTAGAAACCATGGCTCTACACTGGGTTGATATTGTAAGGTAATAGCGTGCAGTCTCTGTCAGAGGCCTTTTCGAATTCCAGCCTTCTTCGGGACGGTCGATGTGCGTCAGCGAAGCCTGGCGATTCAGACGACAGCCTATGCAATGCAGGCGGGGGTGGTGATGTCCCAGTTGCTTGCCATTCCCTTGTCAGTTGCGCACATGCAGGCCACATCGTGCCCTCCAAATGGCCCAAAAGCCTTTCACGGCACTGGCACTGGCGCATCGTCGTTCTGCAAACCAATCGAAGAGGGCTGAGCTCTCAAATTGGGTCGAATTCTTCTCTTTTACAACATGCACCTTGGCGCCCAGGCTGCGCCCCAACCCATTCTTCAATCGCTCGCCATCACCAACCAACAAGCGAATCCAAACGCACATTAAAACCACTGACGAGTACGGCGGAGCCAAGCAGAGCTGACGCGCCCCCAGCAGGTTCGCGGTGTCCGGATCCAACGCACGGGGCTGGAAAGCAGCACGCACTCAGAACCCTCCCAGAAATTACAAAATTGGGATGCATCGTAAGGCAGCTGCGATGAGCCTAGCTACGTAACGCGAACAAGGCCGGCGCGCCAAGGCGACACCGAAAGACGCCTACTCGACTGCAACTGTGCGACACAGGCAGGCGGACGAACCTATCGCTACACCACCACCACAACACAAACTCAGAAACCATTTCGGCATCACAGACGCGTACTGCTGCGACGTATAGCAGGAAACACAACGGTCATGGACATAGCTGTCTTGAGTCTATCTTTCGCCCCTTATTTGGGAGCCCTCCCGGCGCATCGCGATCGCGCAGCTGTCTTCCAACCGCCCAGCGCCTTCTACCCCGAGAGAAGAACGTCATGTCAATTGTCATAATGATGTCAAGCGCTGTCAGGGGGCAGCCCTTAATGTACAGTCACGGAGCGCACAAGAACTCCCGGGTCCGACGGCCGCGCCAGGCACTGCCAGTCATTGCTCGTGATAGCGCAGTCGCGGAAGCTCAGTGCGCTGGATTCCCGAGTTTAGACCTTGGCTTTGGGGCCGGCCGAGTTGCAGATGGTGATAAATGAGGAGCCCTTCAGTGAGGCTCCGCCCACGAGGAAGCCGTCGATGTCCTCCTGGGTCGAGAGCTCCTTGCAGTTCGCGTCGTTCACGGAACCACCGTAAATGATGCGCAACGTGTCCGCCACGCTTGTCCCCAGCTTGCTCTGGCAGAATCGGCGCAGGTAGGCGTGCACCTCCTGCGCCTGCTCCGGCGTGGCCACAACACCCGTGCCGATAGCCCAAACTGGCTCGTACGCGACTACGACCTTGGACCAATCCTTCACCTCATCAACGAGAGCCTGCATCTGTGCATCCAGAATTTTGAACATGGCGCCGCTGTTCCGCTGGTCCAGAGTCTCGCCGACACACGCAATTACGCCGAGACCGGAAGCCAAAGCGTGCGCCGTCTTCTTCGCCACGGTCTCGTTGCTCTCGCCGCACAGAGAGCGCCTCTCCGAATGCCCTAGAATAACCCACGGCACACCGAAATCGTGCAGCTGCTCAGCGCTGACCTCGCCGGTGTAAGCACCATTTCCGCCGATCCAGCAGTTCTGCGCGGACAGCTGATACTTGTCCTTGTCCAGATGCTGCATGACATAATCGATGTAGATGAACGGTGGTGCGCAGACAACGTCAATGCCCTTCGGCACGCTGCCGTCGTTCAGCTCATCAACCAGCTTGCGCACACTGGCGACGCTGCCGTTGCATTTCCAGTTGCCGCCCACAAAGAATTTGGCATTGCTAGCGCATACAACCTCAAGACGGCCACGGCCGGTGCAAATGCGAGGCCGGGCCACCGCTGGGGTGCGGCAGTCCACAGCACGCAGGGTACGCGTTGCGAGCATCACTGCAAATTACCTACTATATCTAGGCAAGTGAAGAACAAGTAACAGATTGAGTAATTAGGTGGCGACTGCAGCATATCGTGGAGATGAATGGCAAAAAGTGCATTTCGCGATGTCCATCCATTTCCTGATCCGTTCTCCAAATACCCATCGGTCCCGGAACAAAGTTGCATTGCACTCCAGTTGACCCATGGCTTATATCATAAAGAACTCTTTGCACCTATGAATGCCAACGCGAAACCGCACTGTCAGAAAGGTCCGATTGCTCGCGGAACCAAGACTGCCAGGCTCCTGCGCCCATTGACATTGCACGCATTCATAATGATAACGGCGATCTTCACGTTTGGCTGTTCTGGAATGAACAAAAAGATTGCTCGCTAATAATCGAGGACGGTGAAGGGAGACTCCCTTGCTGACACTGCCGATCAAGTCTTAGAATTATGTCGTTTTTGATGTCAGCAAAGGAATTGAGCTGATCTTATTGCTGCAACGTAACCTAGCTCTTCCAGCCGATCCAACCCTCGTGGCTTTCGGCCGCGTTTGTGATATGCCAGACGTTAGGCCAGCAGATTCTTTCAAGGAAGTAGCCTGTTCTTATGTTGATCGTCATAAACTGAGTCAGGTACCTCTTCTCTGGATATGCTTTCCGACTCAAACTGTATCAGCTGGTAATCGATCGATTTCTATGGTCTGTAGTGACGCAGAGCTTGGTGCGAATTGTGTTGTCGGTAGTGATTGGGTCTTAGGGTGTTGCAATCCGAACACGACAAGGAACGCATCCATGCGTGGTGCACAGCAACGTGCATGCACAAAATTTAGCAAAGAAAACCTGCATTGATTAACGTAGGTATGCCCGGCAGTATGCCGCTAATCCGCAAGTTCCGCTCGGTCGCGGCACACAGGCCAAGAACAACCCTGGCCGGCCAGTTGTTGAGTATACGCGTACAGCGTAAGCGCACGGGACGCCGAGCACGTCAAGGCGCAGTCCGATAGCACGGCGGCCGTGCTTTCGGCGCCGGTGGCCACTCGCACGGCGCCGGTCTGGCCTTATTGGCGCTGTTCCTGGGGTTGGTACTGCTCGCAGCAGTGGTGCGGCCGCTGGACACCAAGGGGTTGCGGGAGCCAGCATAATCTGACGGTACTGCAACCAGCCCCGACACTTTGCCCCTGACTGCCCCATCCGGCAGGCCGACTTGAATGACAGTGCGCGGCGAGGTCATGAAACCCTTCGACCCTACTTCCGCCCATTTAGGTCATGGCGGGCCAGCAGCTCTCCTGCAACATTCAACATGTAACAACCATAACAACCATAACAACCATTGTGGTAATCTTCCTAGTTCAACAGGACACGTCCCCCCCCCTTCCGACATCTTTGAAATCAACCACCATGTGGGCAGGAGTTGCCCGCGACATGCGCTGCTTATAGCGGAACTCCCAAGACACTTCGACGACGATATCACTATGCAAGCCCACCGTTCTAACAGTCGACCATACTGCGAGTGCCACGGCACCCATACACACACACACACACACTTGCCGTGGTTTCTCGCTAAACACGCGTGTCTGTGCACGATGCATGTACATCAGATTACCGTATCGAGTCACACACGTACGGCAGGTCGCAGGTGCCCCGTCACCTGCGTCCAAATTCTGGTCATTGCCGTACTCTGTCAAGTCTGTCAGGTTACCACCGCCGCCACAGATGCGGCCGCCGACGCGGTCCGTCCGGCGGCAGCAAGCATCATGTCGTACAAGAGCCCATGTCCATGAGGGAGAGGCACTGGCCGCAGCTCCCTCCAAGGTCCGATTCAGATGTGATGGCGCCCGCTCGGTGTCAATGACGAGGTCACTGGGTCGTGGAACGTCCGACGGCCCAACAGCGATGCACCAACCGCCCTAACCACCCCCTACCCGTACAGGGCCTGCAGCAGGACAACGGCTGCATGTGGAATGCAGCTGCGCATGGTTAACCGTCCCGTACAGACCGGTACAGCGTCCGCCGTGAACATGCACCAACCACAGTACAAGCGCGCAAAAGCAGCATTCCTCGAGTCCGTCCGAGGGTGTGGGCAAGGCGGGTGCTCCAGTTTCCCGACCCCTCCAGCCCCGGCACTCCACACCTCCGGTTTCTTTCTTTTTCCAATTTAATACCTCTCTGACCGCGTGCCGCCTCGCTTTCTCACTCGCTCACTCGCTCATTCACTCACTCACTCGCCGTCGCCCCGGGGACCGTCCTCAGGTCCCGCAGCACGCCCTGGACCGCCATCTGCACCGCCTGCTCGGCGGCCCGCAGCGCAATCGCTTCCAGCTCCGACCGCTCAATCACCACCAGCTCCCCGCCTCCACCTCCACCTCCACCTCCGCCTCCGCCTCCGCCTGCTGCCCCGCCATCTGCGATCCGCGGCGCATGCACTCCTCTCCCGCTCACGCCCCTGCTGCTCCCGCTCCCGACGGCCTCCTGCAAGCCCTGCGCGGCGCCGGCGGCGGCGCCGGCGGAGCCGACGCGCTTCCCACTCGCCGCGTCTGCCGACCCCGCGGCGCTGACGGCGCTCGCCGCCGCCTTCGCGCTCGCCGACACCGCATCCGCCGCCGACTTCGCGACCTGCTTCCCGATCTGCTCCATCACCGACTGCATGTCCGACAGCGCCGACGCCAGCTCCTCCTGCCGCCGCTTCGCGTCCTCGTGCTCGTGCTTCAGATCCGTCAGCTTGTCGCGCAGCAACCGGCCCAGCGCGAGCACGTCCGCGAACGCCTCCGCGTCAGCCATCGCATCCATCATGCCGCCCGCGGCCAACTGACCGGACCCCGAGCTACCGCCACGCATGCCGCCCGCGGCCATGCCCGCCGCCAGGCCGCTCAGCCGCTTGGCGGACACGGGCGCGCGGCGGCCCGGACCCATGCCCGGCACCTCCCGGCCGGCTCCAGGGAGGCCCACGGCGGCGGCGGGCAGGCCTTCGGCCACCGTGGACTGGCCGGCCATCAGCGCGGACAGCATGGAGAGGATGCGGCCCTGCTGGGCCTGCAGCTGGTCCACGATGGTGCCCACGAAGCGTTTGGTCTCGCCCATGCGGCCGCTCCACCTGCGGCGGGGTGGGGCGCAGGGCAGGACCGGACCGGCCAGGGCGGGGCAGCGAGCAGTGAGCAGTGCAGTGCAGGGCGGGACAGTGAGCAGTGAGCAGTGCAGGGCGGGGCAGTGAGCAGGGTAGCGCGAGTGGGGGCTTCGCCGGACGGGGTCGAAAGTCGGCGCGACCGGTGCGCCACCCGTGTGTCACCACCCCAGGCCATAACACATGTCGCAACACACGGTAAGAGGTGTTGCGGTTGTTGAGCATGGGCATATAGGTGGTCATGCGCGCCCCCGGCGTGTTACTTCAGCCCCGGGACCCACCTGGCCGGGGGCGGCAACGGGCGGCGCGTGGTGCCGTTGGCCTCAGTGCTGGCCTCCGGACCGGTGGCGTGGGGGTCCTCGTAGTTTGAGGCGACGGTGGCCGCCTCGGCCTGGGAGAGGACACATGAGGCCGGGAAGGAACCGGGAGAAGGGAAGCAACCGCGTCACACGCATATCTGCACTTGCGATCGGTTGGGCGGGTTCCTTTTCTAAACACATAGCAAACCAACGGCCCGTCACACGCCTAGCTACCGCACGGGCTCACCGTTCCCAAGCACCTGCAACATGATTCACTGTCGGACGGAGCCGCTGCTGCTCCGCTCCCAACACACGGAGAGAGGGACTGCGGTTGTGGGCGCATGAGACCCAAGAACGCGCCCCAAGCTGCTCGGCCGTGACCCAGGCCACGGCCCGTCGTCGCCGTTGCGTCGCCGCGAAGCGCCGCTGTGTAACCATGTAAACATGTAACCACCGCCGCGCCTTCACACCCATTCGCCGCCAGTTCGGCTGCCACGGCGCTGACGCGCATGCGCTACCGTACAACACTGCCGTACTCACCGTGATGACGTACAGGTCGGTCTGCGCCAGCCTCTCCAGCATCCTCCGCGCCATGCCCGACGGCAGCACCGACTCCGCCTCCACGATCAGGGTCAGCTTGTTGCGCAGGCTCTCGCAGGCCTCGTTGTCGTTGATCCGTTCGTAGCTGTCGTTGATGATGGCTGCAGATCAAGATCAACCCCAGCGGAGGCCCCCACAACGGTACAGGTGTCAGGAGCGGAGGCGCATCGCGATCAGGCATGTGCAGGCGCGCCATGCTGCATGTGGACTGGAGGCGTCCTTACACAGCGCACCTCGACTGGGTCGCGCGAGCAGCAGGGCTGGCCCCGGACCTCCCAACCTAGTTGCAGCGGGGTTGCCATCAACGGCCCCTGGCCGCGCACTTACCAATCAGCTGCAGGTCGGGTCAGGTTGTTCGGTTCGGGTGCACGTTGACCAGGGAGCGAGGGCGGCGAGGGCGGGCGGTTGCAAGCGGCAGCGCGGGGTGGTGTCGGTGGGGTGTCGGGAGGTTGCAAACACGCGGCCATGTATCGCTATAAGCCGCGGCACCCTATACATCCCACTTTTGCGCCCTGACTCTCCGCGGAGGACCATACCACAACCCCAGCCTCTTCCCGTAGTCACCAAGCTCAGATGCCAGCCAATTGCTGACGCGCTATTTCATCCTGGCCGGCTGGCGGGCTGGCGGGCTGGCTGCCGGTGTGTTCAGCGGGGGCGAAACTGGTCCATGCCCGCGCATGCCCCCACAGACCGCATCCCAGTCCCCACCCGCAGCACTGGCCGCAACACCCACCCCAATCCGGACGCACCCCGGCCCCCGTCCGTTCGTGGGGGCCCGTCACATCTGCATGCCGCACCCCAGCCCCCGCCCCGGCCCCGCCCCGGCCCCGCGTACCAAGTTCAGCAAGATGATGGTGACCTGCAGACAGCAACAGGAGGCGGGAGGACGGGGCGCTTCGGTTCGAGGGCCCTCTCGAGGGTACGTCAGCTCGAGGCGGGTCTGGGCTCGCGTGGGACGAAACGAACGCATGCCGCGAAGCAGTACACGCCGGACCCGCGTGCACGCGGCACGCAGGCCAAGGACAACCATAATTGATGTACTCTCATTATCATCATGTTCGATTTACGGTGCTCTCTTTATCTTCATATCTGCATACGGTATCCTTGCGCATGTGTGCAGACTGCGAAGTAGCTTTGGGAGAGCACACCGGCGTGGCGCAACGAACGCCCACGCACCAGGATCTGGTAGAGGGATGCGAACATCCGCCACAGGTGGTTGAGGCCGGTGCTGCCCGCGTCCGCGGACTGCAGCAGGGACAGCTGGAAGTCCCCGAAGATCATGGTGAAGAGCTGCAGGAAGGTGACCTGGATGGTGGTGTTGTGGCCCTGGAGGGGTACGCGGCGGCGGGGTGGCGTGGGTGAATTCGGTACGGATGACAGATACTACATCATTCATGTATGAATACCGTATGATGCATCCATGGTACATAAGTCAAACATATCAGTCAAACATGCGTCAAACAAGAGTCAGAATATAAAACACACAAATCACAGAGCGAGGGCGAGGGCGAAGCGCGGGCTGGGGCGACCATGCTTTGCACACTGGCATCGCATGTCAGTCACTGCCAGCCCAGGCGCCACGCCCCCACCGCACTGGCTCCACACAGCAATGCCATCTCAACCACGCAATTGATGCTCCTCAAGCCCTCAAAAGCCCTCGTGCCCTCATCACCCAGCACCCACCTGCATGACGGTCAGCGCCAAGCCCCACCCGATGAACAAGATCCCTGCACGTGCACAGCGTGACAGCGTTCGCAACTGCTGACACACCGACTCATTTATTGAAATTGCCGCACAATGCGCTAGAAACGCGCCAGGTCAGGCGCACGCGGAGGACCTGCCCCCCAGGAACGGCCGCGACGTGGGGTCGTAATGATGGAGGCGCCGCGCGCCGACGGCCCCGGGTGCGGGCATGCCAAGAGGTTCGTCGTCATACCGGCAGGTACGGCGGGTGTACGGGCTGTCGTACGGGTCCGCCGGGGTGCGGATCGCGCGCTGCTGTGCACGGTTGTCCTCGGCGGTGGCCGTGGGCGTGTGGCCATCGACGGGCAATTAGTACGGTACATACGATGTGGGTGTGGCGGCCGCGGTGGAGGCCGTGAGGCCGTGGTGGGCGGGTGCGCTGCTCACCCAGGAATACGAAGAAGAGCCAGCAGTCCCTGAGCACCTCGATGACCATCCTGAGGGCGGGGAGGAGAGCGGGAGCCACCACATCCCCAAAAAGTGGAGAGCGCAGGTGAGCGAGGGAGGGGCCCGCTGTCTTGATTGGATTGACGCAAGGGACGGCCCCGGGACGGCCCCGGGCCGCCGGCGCCGAGTGAGCCGGAGCTGGGTGCGCCTGGAGCTGTGGACCGACCACCCCGCGACGGTCCAAGGCGCACGGCCGAAAACTGCTCAACCGCAGGAAACATGCTGTCATAGGTCGCCGTGGAGGTCGCCGCCGTGACGCCACACGCCCTTCGCGGCACTGCCCAGTCCAGCCTTCCTCCTCCTCCTCCTCCCCCGGTCCACGATGCTGGCTCCCCCGACCCCCGTCCAAGCTCCCGCGGCCCGCGCGCCCTCCGCCCGCATTGTCCCCTGTGTCGCCCCACTACAGCTTCCCCGTCATGGGAAGCCCCCGGCTGCTGCTCCTTCCTTCCGGCCTCTCGCACCCTAGCTCCCACTCCCACCTGAAGAAGCTGCCCAGCCGGTCATCCGCCATCGCAAAGTACAGCAGCCGCAGGAACAGCAGCGCGACCTGGACAACCAAAAGGGGGGCGGGCGTGTGTGGGTATGGTATAGAGACACGGTGGCACCGGGGGGTCAGTGGGGAATGCAAACATAGCGGCCAGAGGGGCGAGCCGTCACCGTGCGCCGAATGTATACCGCGCCTGTCGACACCGGGGGGACCGGTCTTGCGGGAGTCACTGCACATCGGGCGATGCATGGCTGATCGTAGCGGCCGACAGCCCAAACTGGCGGCGGACATGGCGCACCAGGGGTGGACATGGCGCACCCGTAGCACCTGCGCGACTGCTGTGTGTGGGTTCCCGCAAGCGTAGGGCAGTCGGCGGGCCTCTGGGCAATCCGTATCGCTGTTGTGATCCCTGTTGTGATTGGGATCTGCAGCGCGCACGACCCGGCCCGACCCGACCCGACCCAGCACAGTGTGGGACTGAAGGACCGGGACCCGCGTGACTGCTCTGGGCCACCCAGCTAGGCCGCCCGCACTGATCGGGATCGCCCTCCTCGCCGCGGCCTCCCAGGCCCCCGGCCCCTCGCCCCCCAGCAGGCCCGCGCGGCCATCCCCCCCGCCCCGCCCCTCCCGAGCGCCCCCCCTCGCACCTCGATGGCCGCCAGCCCCCTCAGCCACTCCGCGTCGGTGTTGCAGGAGAGGTGCAGTGTGATGATTGTGCCCACGATGGTGGAGGAGGCGAAGTCCATCAGGTTCCAGGGCTGGCGGAACCTGGGCGTAACGGCGAGGGGCGGGGGCGGGGAGGGGAGCAGGGTGATACGGTAGGGTCAAGGGTCCGGGCGGGCGGATCGACCAGAGCAACCATGCCCTCGGCGTCTGTCCCTCATGTCTCCCAGGATGTCTACCAATCTCCTGTACCTAGCCTCCCCTTGCCCTCCACACCGTATCCGACTCACCACCCCAGCTTGAAGAACATCAGCTGCCGTATCTCCTGTACGACACACGTGAGCGTCATGACGCCGACCGTTATGAGCAGGAACTTCTGCAGCCCCGAGGGCGCCAGGGAGCAACCCTCCCGGGCCATCACGGCGGTGCGCGCGGCGCCCAGCACGCCCGAGAACATCTGCGGACTGTACGACAGCGAGAAGGCGTAGACCATGAAGAAGGCCATGTAGATCAGGTGCTCCACGAACTGCAGCAGCAGGAAGTAGCGCGTGAAGTGCTGCCAGCGCCAGAGGATGACGGCGCGCATCACCGGGGAGGCGAACAGCTGGCCGTTGACCTGCGACGGCGACGGACGTGCAAAGCAGGTGGGGGTTGGGGCTTCAAGGAAAACACAGCTCAGGCAGAGGTGGGTAGGCGGCTTATTGAGGCGAGCTGCGGGCGGGGAGGAGCAGCAGTAATGCGGCTATGCGGGTGAAAGGCAGGTGCGGCGGAGAGGAGGAGGGTACGGCAGAGGAGGGTGCGAAGGCGATGGGTGTGCAACGGGCATGTGTTTCGGCCGCCGCAGAGCTGGATACCAGGATGTGGGCATATGGCGCCGAAAGGGACGAAGACCCGTTGGGGACGTGCCGCACCGTACCTGCGGCGACGACGCCAGTTTGTACAGCAGCGCCGACGGCATCGCCGCCGCGCACGCCAGCGGCACCCGGCTCACCACCACCCGGGTGGTGCGCCAGCTCATGTACGCCGAGGCGCCGCCGATGCTGTCGCCGCCGGGCGAGCCGCCGGGGTCGCCGCCGCGGTCGCCGCCGCCGGGCCCGCCGCCGCCGTCGCCGCCCCCCACTCCCCCCGCCCCTGCGGCACCCAGCTTTGGCCCCCTGCTGCGGCTGTAGTGCTGGGTGACCCCCAGCCAGACCTCTGCCATGGCGTCCATGTCGAGGAGGACGCCGAGGAAGGAGAGGTAGTAGGGGATGATGCGCACGGTCATGAGGGCGGAGGAGCCGCCGATGGCGACGCTGCCGCCCGTGGCGCGGTGCGCCAGCTGGTCCACCCGCCGCACCATCTTCCCCACCTTGCGCTGCACCTTGTCCAGCTGGAGCTTGCGACCCATCTGTGCGTGCGTTTTTGTGTTCCGGAGGGAGGGCGATACCGTGTGGCGACATGGAGCGGAGACATGTATGGAACCGTGTGGAAACGTTAAAGCAGAGAGTATGCGATGAAAAGGACATGAACTGGTACGGAATGGAATGGAATGAAATGCACAGACACACACACGCGCATACATGGTCACCCGGTCGGGATACGGGTCCACCTTGTAACGGTTACATTCCATTATACATGGTCAGTCTGTTCATGCGGGTGACATGAGAAGTACATCTGCACCTGGGGCTCGGTCGGGCGGGCTTCTTTCCTATTCACACACTGAATCTCCTCCGGATGCGGGTCGGGTTTCTTTGCTGAACACACATCCGCCGCGTGTTCAACACGCGATGTGCTCGTCCGCGCTTGTCCTTCCGTCAGACCCTCCACACGCAGTCAGCCCCCCTTTGAGCCCTCAGGCTGCTTTGCTTACCACCTCCTCCCCCGACCGTCGCGTGCGCCCACCCTCACTGCTGTCAACGAAGAGAGGTTGTAACGAACACCGCAACAACTCGTAACACACCGTACCCGGCTGGGGTCCCCCCCCCACTCCTCCCCCCGACCAGACCCGCCAGTCCGCCGGCCCACCTGGTTCATGGCGGGCTGCAGCCGCTCCTCCAGCCGGCCGTACCCCGCCAGCACCAGCCGCCCGATCAGTCCGACCGTCCGCTGCAGCAGCCGGGTCAGCGTGCCCAGCAGCATCAGCACCAGCCCCACCACAATCACCGACGGGACGCTGCCGTACTGGGTCATCTGCGGCGACGAGGGCCGCAACGCCGGGGGCCAGGACACGGGGGGTTTCCGGGCGATGAAAAACAGGGACAGGGTGTGAGGGAGGGAGGAGGGCGCCTGGGAGAATGCTGCTCAGCAGTGCATTCAGCGGGTTTAGGGTTTAGGGTTTAGGGTTTCTGCTACGTGGGCGGTGATTTGGTGCAGGGCCCTGGTTGGGAGAGCTCCGTGGCACCCCAAACACGCCTAACGACCCGCGGGTCATGTAAGCAATGCCGCACAGTTACCGCAATGCACGGGACGGTGGTATGCGACATTCGCCAAAACCCCCGACCAGAATTATTTCCATTCGCGTGTAGTACGAGCGGTACGGTACGGCACCGTAATAAAGAACCCCTGTAACCCCGAGGCCCCGTCCCAGGGCTCCGTCCCACGTCCCCTGAGGCCAGCTACCAGACCGTCAGACCCGCCACCCTGCCAGGAGGCGCGACCCGTGGGCCACCAGAAGCCGCGACCCATGGGCCACCAGGAACCGCGACCCGTGGGCCAACAGGGCCCGATAAGCCCGCGACGCCGGCACTGTCAGACCCATTCGGACCGCGCCCTGACTCCTTGAGACGGCAGATGCACTCACCAGCCCGAACACCGCGAATTTGTACGTGTGGTTTCGGAGACGCTGCAGCGGCCGCATGTAACCCGGCAGCCGTGTGGAGGACAGCACGAAGTGCGTCAGCACCGACCACATGTTGGAGAAGATGCAGGCCTGCAGGATATCCTCCCGCGTCAGAGGCTCCTCCTCGGCGGCGGCGGCCGCCTCCAGCGCCGCCGCCGCCCGCGCGGCGGCGGCCGCCGCGGCGGCCTCCGCCACCTTCACCGCGCCCGGGACGCCCTCCGCATCAGCCGCCGCCGCCGCCGCCGCCGGGTTATTCGTCGCCGCCTCCGGGATACACTCCTCCGTCGGCACCACCGCCGACGCCTTGAACCTGTTCCTGCTCCGCGCCGCCTTGCCGCGCGCCCGGGCGCCACGCGCCGCCGCCGTCGCCGCGGCGAGCGCGGCGCGGCGCTGCTCCTCCTCCGCGGCGGCCACCGCCGCGACGCTGGCGGGCGCCACCGTCGGGGGCCGGTTGCTCAGCTTGACTTGCTCGCCCGCGGCGAGCACCGCGTAGAAGTCCTGGTCCAAGCTCATGGGGATGCTGTCCCATCGGTAGCCCTTGAGCTCGACTCTCATCAGGTCCATGCCGTGGATCAGCCGCGCGGCCTCGTGCGGGTGGCGGCGCGCGATCGCGCGCAGCAGATCGATGTCCACGACGGAGGTGTAGCGGTGGCCGCCGTCGCCGCCGCCGCCGCCACCGCCCGACACGCTACCGTCGGCGTCGCCGGCGCCGCTGCCGTCGCGCGCCCAGTCGCGCGCGTATAGCAGCTGGTTGACTGCCTTGGCGGTCGTGAATACGGAGATCTGCGCCGCGGCGGCGCCGTGGCTCTTGGGGGGGTTGAGCGTCGTGGCGGCGATGCGCGCCACGAGGCGCAGCAGCGCCGTCCAGTCGACCAGCGCCGCCGCGGCGGCGGCGCCGGCGACGCCCAGCGGCGCCGCGGCGCCGCCGCCGCCGCCCGGCGCCACCGACACCGACGCCAGAGCCGCCTCCAGCGACCTATCCGTCAAGCCCTGGTGCAGTACGGTAATCGCATCTGCCGTATTGCGGTACAGGCTGTGTACGATGGACATCGTCATGGAGTCCTCCGGCGAGGCGAAGAACTGGTGACCCAGGGTGCTGTTGCGCGCGCCGAACCAAGGCCACGCTGACTCATTGTCGTACGCGTGGAGGCTGCTGCCGCTGGAGCTTGTCGTACTGGATGACGTACTGGACGCGTCATCCTCGCTGGCGCTGTCGCCGCTGTACTCGTCGTCCGCTCCCCCGGCCGCTGCCGCCGCGGCCTTGCGCCGCGGCGACGGCCCGTGGTGGCCCCCCTGGTGGTGGTGCGTCCGCTGGCTTCGCGAGAACCCCAACGGCCCCGCCTCGCCGTCGCCGTCGGCATCGGCGGCGCCGCCGTCAACTTCCACCGCCTTGACCTTGCTCAGCATGTCTGGCGACGTCGGTACGACAGGATCCACCGTGATGACGGTGTCTTCGGCGCCCTGCGCGGCGACGCCGGACTTGTCTGGGGCTTTGGCGCCGCGGCCGCCGTTGGGGGAGACGCGGCCGGCGGCGCCGTCGCCGCTGCCTTGCCGGGCCTTGCCGCCGCCGTCCCCCGAGGTGCTGTCCGTGTCGACCGGTCGGAACTGCGGTGACGGGCCGTCGAGGTGGAGGGAGATGCTCGCTCGGGGACGGGGACCTTGGGACTGCGGCTATGAGGTGGTATTGAGGCGGCTATGAGGCGGCTATGGGGCGGTATTGACGCGGTATTGAGGCTATAGGCTCCGCCTTTTGTATCACCGCAGTCGTGCCTCCCTAGGCCCTGCAGGGTCGTCTAGGGTCGTCTTTTGCCGCCCCAAAAGTCCGCATCCTTAGGTACCTGCCACCGCGCCGCCCCCGAAACCCCTTCCCCTAGACACAGCCCCCGATGTTACCACCCACCCACAAAGCCACAAACCAATCTGCTGGCGGCTGTTTTCACTTGAACCTCCCACACGGTATCTTCCCCTAGCCTCCTACCACCGACTAATTATTTTCGCCTTAACCATCACCACCGCCGCACAGCACGAGCCACCAGCTTCCCCCGCCGTCACCGCCGTACCTGTCGTACGTTGTCAAATTCGTGCGCCATGGACCTTTCGAGCAGCTCCACGACCAGCCAGGTCAGGTCGCAGGTGACCATTCGTGCGTCCGTGGCGATGGTGGCCTTGATCAGGTCCTCCATCAGCTCACTGAACCTGTGGGCGGGTGCGGATGGTTGAGGGTGGGAGTGGATGGGAGCGGTCAGGACATCGTCCGCGCCCCCTCCCTTCTCCTCCCCCGCGCACACATATTTACTTCCGTCGCCTACATCGCCTGTTACGCTGGACTTCGCTTCTCGCGGCTCAGGTCTCTTTTACACAGTGTGGTGGCCGAGCTGCGCTCCTCGTTTCGCGCGGGCTCAGTTCTTCTCACCACACGCAGCGTGGCGGCAAAGCGTGCCTCACACACGGGGAATGGTGGTAACAACACCTTATGGCAACTGGCTTGGGTTGCCTACCTAGCTGTTAATAAATGCCTCATGCCTGCGCCCGGGCGCCCCGCCCACACAGCGGGGTCCTCAACGACCGTGCCGTCATATCTAAAATCGACGTACTACTATTAACTAAATAATTGTCCTTGACTGTGATATCTTTGACTGTGATATCTAATATCGTCCCCGCGGCTACCGCTGCCGCCGCACCGTTGGACCGTAACCCCCCTCTTGCTCTGGCAGCAGCGCAGTACAAGTTTGTCTACCAATTTCCTGTACCAAACCCCCCCCTCTGGACCGCAACCCCAGCCTCCGAGCCGCGCACCTGCCGCTGTGCAGCCACAGGGGCACATTGCCCTCCAGCAGCGCCCGCTGCATCTTGGCACCGAACGACAAGAGCGGGGAGCTGCGGCCGCCCTCCCACGGCACCCACCCCTGGTCGCCCCGCCGGGACGACAAGGACTGCCGCCGCTGCTGCTGGTGCTTGTGCTTGTGGGAGGACTGGGCGTGCGGCGGACCCGAGGGCTGCTGCTGCTGCAGCTGCTGAAGCGATGTGGGCGGCGGCGACGGCGGCGGCGGCGTCGCCTCGCTCGGCCGCTTGGAATAGAACGCCCGCGAGGCCGCGGCGTGCGCGTCCAAGTCGCCGCCGCGGCCGGCGCCGGGTTTACCGCAAGGACCCGTCCCCGGACCCGCCGCCGTGCTCTCTATCTGCTCCGGGTGCAGGCTGCTGTACTGCAGCAACAGTACGACAAGCTCCTGGGGGCCGTGGATGAAAGCGTGGTCCAGGGGGGCCTCGGGGCCGTGCGGCGGCGCGACGTGGAGGCCGCCCACCTGGCGGCAGCCCTCCCGCGGCGCGTGGTCCACCACGGCCCCGTGCGCCAGCAGCCCGGCCGCCAGGGCATTCAGCCCCTCGCGCACCGCCGCCGAGAGGTCGCTGCCGACCGGCAGCGCCGCCGCCGCCGCCGCGCCCGCCGTCGACGTCGTCGCGGTCGTCCCGGCGCCGAACGACGCCGCCGCATTCGCCATGACCACCGACGTCGTAATCGACGGCGCGCTGCGCATGCTGCCGCCGCCGCTGTCGCCGGCCGTCGGCGCGCCTGCGGCGGCGCGCAGCGCCGTACGGTAGTTCCGTACAATCACCATGAGCAGGGACGTGCTGGTTATGTTGGAATGCTCGGCGTGGGAGAGGAACCGGTCGGGTGCCAGGCCCTGCTCCACCATGGCCGCGAGCGCCGCCACCGCGGTGAGCGTCTCCGGCAGGAACTCGCACAGCGCGCGGCCCAGCGGCCTGCCCAGGCTGTCGTGGAACAGCCGCGCGCGGAACAGCAGCAGCTCCGCCGCCTTCACGGACGGGCCGCTGGCGGCGCCGCCGCCGCCGCCCGCCGCCGAGTCGACGCTCTTGCCGGGCGGCAGCGACGCGAAGGACTGCGCCAGGGATGGCGCGCTCCCCACGGTGGTGATGGCGCCGCCGCCATTCTCCGGCGCCTGCTGCTTGAAGGGCCTTACAAAGCTGCCGACCTCGGCGCCGTCGCCGCCGCCGCCGCCGAGTGCGCAGCTGGCGTTTGTGGAGCGGCTGAGCGCCCGCGGGGTGTCTCCTCCTCCGCTGCCGTGCGACTTCGCGTCATCCTCAACGTCCTCGCGCTCCGGCTTGAGTTTCGAGTCGTCTGACTTCTTTCTTGTCGGCTCCTGGCCCGGTCCCGGTCCCGGCCCAGGCGGATCCACCGACGGCGACGGCGTGTGCAGGGGCTGCGTCTGCTTGCACCGTTTCACCAGGTGCGAGGAGGCGGAGACGGCCGCGCAGCTGTAGTCGCGTTTGGCGAGGCGCCGCGCGACATCGCACAGGCTGTAGCGGATGGTGTCGGCGTGGCAGCAGCCGTACTTGAACAGATTCTGTACGGCATCGGCCGTCTGGGCGACGGTGAGCGCTCGGAACCTGAACCCGGCCAGAACGGGTGAACGTCACCGCAACCGGCACGTCAAAATTCGCCGGGGTCCAGAGATTAAGCTCAAGGGCAGCTGGACAGCCAGTTCCCATACATACTCACGCAATTTGAAGGTTGCGCCGACGCTCGCCCAACGGAACCGAACCGATTCACGGAGCACACCATCCGCCGTCGCCCCGCGCGCAACAACCTTGCAAAACTTCCTGCAGTGTCAACCTAGACAGCGAGCCCACAAAAGAGTAAATCCCCAACCGATGGCCGCCATTGTCAGGCCACAACGACGGCCGCAGAACTTTCCTCCTCCTATCTATCGCCCGACGGCCATCGCCCGACGCCCCCGACGTCGGCGCGCCCGCCCACTCGCCCGGCCAACCCGCCGTACCTGAACACGCCGAACGTGCTGCGGTCCTCGATCAGCGACTTGCGCCGTGCCACCGCCTGCGCGATCAGCCGTATGCACTCGCCGCTGCCGGACAGCGCCGCCGCCGCCAGCGGCGTCACCCAGGGGCAGCCCGGCGGCAGCTCCGCCGGCGGCGCCCGCCACGTCATCTCCACCTGCTCCAACTGCTTCATCTGCGCGTCCTCCAGCATGGCCTTGAGCAGCTCGTCCACGATGCGCTCGTTGCCGTTCGCGGCGGCGATTGTGAGCGGGTGGCAGGCGTGGTGGAGGTACTCCCGCCGCAGCAGACACTTGAGCGTAGCTGTGGAGGTGGTCATGCAGGCGCTTGTCGGCAGAGGGGAGATGCGGGGCCCGCGGGTGGAGGCAGTCACGGTGGCAGTCGCGGTGGCGGCCGCGGTCGGGGTCTCCAGGGCGCCGTCTGCGGCGGCGGCGGCGGCGGCGGAGGAGGAGGAGGTCGAGTCGCCGGCGCGTGTTGGGTAGAGTTTGCGGTTGTACCAGACAAGGTTGTCAAGGGGGTCTGAGGAGGTCTTGATGAGCTCCAGGAGGGTGTCCAGGTCGTTGAACCAGGCGGCTTGGTGCAGCGGCGGCATGTCTTCGGGCGGCAGGGCGGCCAGCGGGGAGGCGGTGGCGCGGCCGAGGGACAGCCATGGCGGGGGCGGACCGCTGGGGCCGCCCGCGCCGGGGGACAGCGGGCCGGGGGACCGGAAGTTGACGCTCTGGGTGGCGTTGCGCGCGGTGAAGCTGAGGGTCTGGCCGGGGAGGCGCTGGGGGGGTTGGTTCGGGGTGGAGTGAGTTCCACCCGGCTCGCGGTCGGTGCGGAGCGTTGTGGCCGTGCCATCCTCCTCGTCGCTGCCTCCTCCAACTTGGATATGCACCCGGCGCTTAAATCTTGCCCGCATGGTTTCTTGTGGCGCTAGAGAAGCCAAGCTGGTTGCGCTCACAGCGCGGCTCTCCAGCGCGTCGTCGACATCGGTTCGGGAAACGGACGGGCCGCTGCCGCTGAGGCCATGACCCCGGGCAGGATCGCCAGTTACGCCTTCTTCGCCGTCCAGTTCTGCGCTTTGATATCCGTCAGGACGGAGACGATGCAGGTCGTCGTCAAGAGACGGCACACCACGAAGACCGCTGGGCTGCATCGCCCCCAGCAGTGGTCGGATAATAGTCTTATAGCAGGCTGCAAGTTAATTCATTCCCAAAGCGGTACATTGCGCCAACGTCGCGCTGAGCCCATCGACATCCGAATGGTGCCCAGGAACAGCCGCCGCGTTGTTCTTCATTAAACAAACTTTGTGAAGGCTTGAAAGGTACGAATCATTTGGGCAAAGGTAGTCATCTGCTAAGTTAAGAAAGCCCAACCCCCAAGCCAACGACGTTCGACAACAATACCAATACGCCTGGCCGGATATTCAAAGGCGGTAACTACCAGTCCTTTACTGCTACGTGCACTTAGGCTTCGACCTCTACCCGGATGATGAATCCGAAGAGTTTGTGCCGTACTTCGAAACTTCACGCTCTCTTTTGATGAAACAACCAATCCTAAGGATTCTTACACCAATCATTCTTTTATATGCCCCCGTCACTTGTACTTGTATTGTGCAACGCGGTGTTGGATGTGAACTACGTTACATCACAGACGCGCACGCGCAGCCAACAATGTCATTACATAACGCAATACGCTAGGTTGACCTCAGTACGCAGCGGAAGGTCGGGTTCTGGCCGCGACCCGGGGCCATGCCCCCGCTACCAACGCTATGGGACCCCGCGGGGGCTGTGGACAAACTGCCACAGCCCTTCCGCATGATAGATAAAATTTTGGCGGACGTAGTGGAGCAGGTCGTGGACTTGATTGGCAAACGGGAGCAGCAGCGCAAGCTCGAGGAAGCGGCGAAAGTCAACCTGGTGAGCACACCGCCAGTCTATGATACCTCTGGCTTACCTGAACCGGGGCCAGACTTCCGTGACTTGCGGGACTTGTATACATGGTGGACACTCCAGCCGGTGGCCTGAAGGCCGCCTGGGTACTGCCGTACAACCACGCTATCGCGCCGTCTGCACCAACACCTTCACGCCTTGGACTCGGCTTGTATGTGATTTGGGTTTGCACGTATGTTCCACGCACGTTTCGGGTTTTCAATTTTGTCTGTTGGTTCAAGTCGGGCGACGGTCATGCGGTCCTGCCATTTGGGGACTGCGTGCGCTGTGCGGTGGAGGACGACGACGGAGGGCACCCGAACGGCACAGCTTGGGGCCCCCCCTGCGTCACCTTGTACGTTACACACGTGCACACGTGCACACAAGGCAGACGTGCACGTACATGTACACGTACATGATATTTCGTTCGAGGACCTGCAGCGGCTAGCTCCAGGGAGGACTGTGCCCGGGTGGGGTGTCGCAGGAACCCGAGGGAGGGCGGCCAGCCAGGCCATGTGCTCCCGTCATCATGGCACACCCTTCCTCCCCTGCCTTCCCTTCCCCTGCCTTCCCTGCCTTCCCTGCCTTCCCTGCCTTCCCCTGCCTTCCCTTCCTCCGCCCGGTGCAGACCTTCGCCCCGCACGCGGTGCTGGAGGTGCCCCCGGAGGCGTGTGCCTTCAAGCCAGTGGGCATTGGTGGGTGGGCTCCTCGGCTGCTGTAGGATGGGGCGAAGACGGGGGGGGGCAGCACCGGGACCGGAAGGGGCCGGTGCTGTTGACAGCAGCTTCCCAGGTCATACAGGTTCCAGGAGCGCGAGGGCCCTGGGATGGGGACGGGGCTGGGGATTCAAAAGTAAAGAGAAACCAACGAAGCCAGGCACACCCAAAGTTAGTCATAGGGAAAGTGAAGGGCCCCGCCTCCCTGGCGGCTGGCAAGGTTCCGGACGTTGCGCCGCCAGCGCCGCCTACCGCAGTGGTCTGGAGGGGGCCGAGCGCTGCAGCTACTCCCCGATCGGGTGCTCTCGGACCCGAGCACCCGACCCACCATCGGATGTATGCGTACCGCATCGACAGGCGCACGGCTCTGTGGGGAGCGCGGGATTGAGCGTGTCTGGCAGGACCTTGATTCTGCCGCGCGGCGCGGGGCGGCCAAAGCGTTGTGCCGCTGTAACTTTGATACTCCTCCCCGGCCTCCTCCCCTACTTCCTGTTCTGCCGTCGCTCCCCTCCCACGTCCCACCATTCACATCCATTCATCCACCGCCTATCCGCCCACCTTGTTTGCACTCGGGTGCACGTTTTGCACCGCCTGCTGATTTGCTGGCCCCTGTCCCCCCTTGACAGCTCCCCTCCCGGTGGGGTGCAGCGCAGTTTGAATATGTCTACCAATTTCCCATACCCCCCTCCCGGTTTCCTATTACCCTCCCCCACCTCCCCCCCCCCGTGTAGCCGGTATCGCGGTGGTGGCTCTACCGGACGGTGAGCTCAGGACGGTCAGCGCCCGGGACGCCTCGTCCACCTTCTCGGATCGGACCCATACCTCGGCCGTCACGGCGATGGTGGGTGCAAGGCCCGGGGCCGCGGGGTCCGCGCGAAGCGCGGCGTTGGGGCGGAGGGGGAGGAATGCGGGTGGAGAGGGCGGAATCGAGGTGGAGTAAGGCTGCCAGAGCTTGCCACCCGAAAAGCCATGTGACGGGGGAAGTCGAGGGGCAGATGGCTGCGCCGGGGGGGGGAGAGCTGAGGGACGGGAAGGGGCCTGGCGGGTCGGTCTCCGGGGAGGGGCCGCCGGGCCGGACGGGCCGAGGTCTGGGGCGTCCTCGCAGGCTTGCTCGCAGGCTTGCTCGCAGGCTTGCTCGCCGCGGCGGATATCAGCATCGGTCGATTCGGATGACCGTAGCTGTACGGTGTCGTTGTGGTGCGGCGCTTGGCGCCCGAGGACCTCCGGTTACTTGAGGTGCAGGACCTGACAGGTAGCAGTCCACCTCGGCTGTAACGAGAGTAGCGAAGCAGCGCGGCTTGGGAGGGGTTGGGGTTCGGTGTTACACGGCCTAGGTGAAGGCGGCACGGCTTGGAAGGGGCCGCCTCGCGCGCCCTCTCCCTTGCCTTTGCCCTGCTTCTGCCGCCTTCCTGGTCCTGCTGTTGCTGCTGCATTTGCTGCTGCTGTTGACGACGAGGCGGAGTTACAGCGGCGTGAAAAAGCCAGGATCCTGAGCGGACTCCAGCATATGAATGGCCGTCAGAATGGATGACCTCAGCAAATGTCCTGCTGCTGTTGCTGCTGCTGCCTCTGCTGCGGATCCAGGAGGCGGGCCTGGTGGTATCCACCAGCGGGCGACTGCTGGCCGCCGCCTCCCGCACCACCCTGTCACTGCACGAGGTGGACATCAAGACGTGCGAGCTCGCGCTGCTGGCGTCGGTGGGTCGGGGGGCTGGGGATGGAGGTACAGGGGTGGGGGGGGGGGCTGCTGAGCGCGTTTGTGGATCAGAGATGCATAACCTGGCGGTAGGGGGACGTGCGGCGAGTGTGCGGAATGTGACGTCACCAGCAGCAGGTCAGGGAGCAGCGCAGGAGCGAGGAGTCCGCCTGTTGCGTGCCCGGCCAAAGATTTGCACCGCACCGCACCATGCCGCACTGCACCATACCGCACCGCACCACATCGCGCAGCGCACCACACCGCACCGCAATGCAGCGTGAGGAGGCTACGGCTGTCGCCGATGACCCGCGGGGGCTCCTACATTGTGGTAAGGTGCAGCTCAGCTCACCGCATCGCAGCCCAACGCAGTGCTGTGGCGGCATGCTGGCTGTGTCCTTGCCCCCTGCCCCCTGCTCCCTAGCGGACAACTACGGACGGTGCATACGTAACCGGCGCCGCCTCGCCGCCCCTCAGACTGCGACTCAAAAGATTGCGAGTCCCCCAATTACCAACAACCCAACACCCACCCTCTGGGCTGTTTTTCTTTCTAAAACACCCACACCGCCGCCCCGCGCCCCTGCCAGGTGCCCCTCCCCCCGGACCCGGACGACCCCTCCAGTCCGATCCGCATCCACTGGTCCGACACGCTGGGCCACCTGGGGGTGTGCTACGGCTCGGGCGCGTTCGTACTGTACGGCGTTTCGCTGCCGGTGCCCAACATCGCCCTGGACGGCTTGGAGGCGCTCATGGTGATGAACCTGAGGACCTTTGGGACCACGCGGCTCCAGGAGCTGATGAGAATGCCGCTGGCAACCGTCAAGGGTAAGACGCCGTACAGCCGTACGGCATGGCCGTACAGAATGACTGTACAGCATGGCCGTACAGTAGGACCGTACCGAAGGGCTGTAGCACGGGTATAGAGCGGCGGGTTGTTGGCGGCGGGGCGCGCGTGTGGTCGCAGTCGCGCTGTTGGCGGAGTCCCTGGTCTTATACGCAGTCACGCGCTCCCTCCCATCCGCCACTCCGTAACCGTCCGGCCCCTGCCCCTCGTGTGCCTCCGACACGCCTCCCCCACGCCAGCGTTCTGCTTGGGCAGCCCCTCCGTGGGCGCCAGCCAGCTGGTTTGGCAGCAGCAGCAGCGACCGGACAAGGGCCCCCACGCGGACCGCCACCACAAGGTCAGCTGCGTTGGCCCGGCCGCCACACACGCCAGCCATCTCACCCCATGTCACCCCACCCCAACTCATATTGCCCCGCCTCGACCCACCTCATATTACCCCCATGGTCTGGGACCGCGTGCCAGGGCGTGCCATGGCCCACCTCACCTCATCTCACCTCTGCGTAAGCGCGTCTATTACCTTGAGGGATCCATCACATGACCAACGGCGGGATTAACATACTTTGAATGCGTGTAATGACGTGCTTGTTCCTTGAACATGCTGCGAGGCCGCACTGATTCGAGCGCGAAGGCACCGTCGTGTGCGCGATGCACCCACCATCTGTGCCATCCATCCATCCATCGGGTGTTCCGGGCGCGCCTCAGTCGCACCTTTCCTTCAATATATAATACCCTGCTGCGCAGCAGGTCACTGACCTTACCCTCCCAACACCCTCACCCCCAACATCCGCCACTGGGTCGGGTGCACGGCTGCAGCGGCAGTGTAAGATCACAACCATGCTGGCGAGAGTCATGTCACATGTACGGACTGCAACGCGTTTCCCGCGGTCCCGTGCGCCGACACCGGTTGCCCATCCGACGCCCGCAGAGCGCCCGCGGGGCTTACATCTGGTGGGAGGGCGCCAGCCGGCTGCTGCTCGTGGATATCCCCGCCGTTACCGCGGCGGCGGCGGCAGCCGGCGGCGCATCCGTACGGCCCTCCTTCGCCACTGCCTCCCCTGGAGCTGCCGACGCGGAGCCCTCCGCCCCCTCCACCAAACCCTCTGCCGCCACCAAGACCGCCGGCGGCGGCCGCGCCAGCACCGCCGCCGCCGGCGGCGGCGCCTCGGCGGACACCGCTGCCGCCGCCGCCGCCGCCGCGGCCGGCCCCGTCGCCGCCGCCGCGCCGCCGCGGGGCGAGCCCGCCGGCCCGCCGCGCACGCCGCAGGTGGCGCCGCTCTCCCGCGACTGGCTCTTCCCCCACAACATCACCGCGGCGGCGGCGACGACGGACCGGAAGACGCTGGCGTGGGGCCTGTCCGACGGCTCTGTCGTACTTTGGGACGATCGGGCGGGGTGTACGATCAAGGTCCTGCCTCGCCTCAAGGGCGCCATCACGGCCCTGGCCTGGGTCAACGGCGTGGCGCACAAGCTGATGTGCGCCTCCGCGCGCGGTAACATCTTCGTCGCCGACATCATCAAGCCCGAGGACAGCAGCCAGAAGCCGTACGAGTTCCCGCAGGCCGTACACGCGATCCATTTCCTGCCCCACGAGCCCTTCGCGCTCTGTGTGTGCCGGGGGCATACATCGTCTGAGGGGGAGATGGCGACGAACGTCAGCGGCATCGAGGGCGGTGGCGGCGGCGGCGGAGCCGCCGGCGGCGGCACCGACGGCGGCGGAGCCGCCGCCGCCGCCGGCCCCGGCAGCAACGTGTTGGGGACCAAGGCGCTGAGGCCGCGGATAATCTGGTACAACGTGTTGGAGGAGAAGCCGATGGCGGAGCTTATGGGGCCGCTGGCGGGACAGAGCTTCGGCCTGGCGTGCTGCGTGCCGCCGCCGCCGCCGCCGGCCCCGCCGCCGGAGGAGGCGGCGCCGGAGGAGGCCGCCGCCGGCAGCAAGCCCGCCACGCCGGCCAAGGGCAGCAAACCCACCACGCCGGACGCCGCCCGCGGCGGCGCTGCCGCCGCGGCGACGGCGCCGAAGGCGCCGTCGCCGCCGCCGGCGGCGGCGGCGAAGCCCACCGCCGGCGCGCGCCAGACGGTCTTGGCGGCGCTGACGGCGATGGGCGCGCAGGTGCAGGCGGGGCCGCGGCTGGTGCCGGTGCCGCTGCCGGTGCCGCCGGGGGAGGTGGTGTCGTACCCCGCGCTGGCGGTGACGGACACGTACCTGGTGGTGGGGGGCGACCTGGTGGACAAGGTGGTGCACTCCAACTTCTCGGTGGAGGGAGAGGTGCCGCAGCGGGTGCTGCTGCTCTACATGTACAAGGTGGATGCGCTGCTGCGGCACCTGCTGCCGGAGGACGAGACGCACTCGAGGTGCGGATTTGGGGGGCCCCCGCCTGCTGCCGTCAATGTTCTTGTGCGGCTTCTCCTGGCTTTATTTATGATGGCTCCCTCCTCTGAGTGCTTCTGGCCTCGCCGTGCTTTGCTGTGCTCGTCGGTGCTTCGCCGTGCTTCTTCCGCGGGCTTCTCGTGAGTCCTCGGGACTTCCCTAGCGCTGTTTACGGTCTTCCCGCAACTTTCTGCAGCTCCCCCTGGCTTCCGCCACCTCCTCCTCACCCCCCTGTAATCCCCCCCCCGTTACCGCCGTCATCCAAGCAGGCTGGGCCGGGTGGTCCTGGACCGCCTGCTGGCCGACCTGGAGGCGCCCAAGGTCAACAAACGGAGAGGTGCGGACAGGCCGCGGTCAGAACTTAGAAGTGGGGACGGTGTCGTGAGAGAGCTGAGGGGCGAGCGGTAAATCGCGCTCGGTGGCATCCGGGAAGGCCGCCTCACCCACCTCACCCACCTCACCCACCTCACCCACCTCACCCACCTCACCCACCTCACCCACCTCACCCACCTCACCCACCTCACCCACCTCACCCACCACACCCGGCCGACACGGTAACGCACTCACCCATGCATTGCCTCCATGACCTCCATCTGTCTATGAGGAAGGACCCCGCCACCGTCCCGCCTGCCGCGGCGGCTCAAATCTCACCTCACCTCCTTCTCGCCGCTCCAACCCCATCCTGCGTCCTCCTCCTCCTCCCTCCCTTCCTTCCCTCCACAATCTTGGAACGCCCGGTCGGGATCCGGGTCCACCTTGTAACGGTTATAATAATATGTCGTACACGTGTCGTACATCAGGCAAGCGCGTGACCCTGGACGTCGAGGACCCGGACGCACCCAAGCTGCCCTCCTCCATGCGCAAGCCCGACCCCTTCGACCCCGCCGCGTCCGGGGGCCGGTCAGCCGGCCGGGCCGCCAACCGCCACATCACCTTTGGCGACGCGCCCGACGAGCTCTTCGACGACGCGCGCAAGGTGGGCAAGGAGACCAAGGTGTTCCCCAAGGAGACCAAGAAGGGGCTCAAGACGGCGCCGGACGCCGCCGGCCTGGGCAGCAAGGACCGCCGGGTGAGGACCGCCGGGTGCGGGTGGGGTGGGTGGGCGGGTGAGGGCGCTGGGGGGAGGTCATGAAGGAAAACCACCGGGTACGGGCAGCGTTTGACGGAGGCGTGTATGTGGGGTCTGGGGACCTGGGAGGGTGTGGAGGCGCAGGGATGGGGTGCGGTGTAGCGAAGGAGGCAGGATTTCAGTGATTACGCTGCTTGGGGGGAGAATCGGTTGGTTTCCAGTGATTATTTTGCCTTGGGGGGTTGGGTTGGGGCTTGGGAGCCGTCCGGTTGAGCGACGGGCCCTTTGCGAGCAGTCGGTCGTTCCGGCGGGTGTCCTCGTCTCGTCTGCGGTTGTCGGATCACTGGGCTCACAGGTATACGTCTCGCCGCGCTGGTCCGTACAAAGGCATCAACCCACCCCGTCAATCCTGGCAGCTGGCACGTGCACGCAATCCTGCCCACCCGCCACCCATGTACGCACCACCACCCATGCATGAGAGCGGCAAACCCTAGGCACATACAGTCCGCCAACCACCAACCACTAACCGCCAACCGTCCGTCCGCCGACCCGATGCCTGGTAACCCCCCAACCTGTCAGGGTTCGGACGGCAAGCCCCGGCTGGCCCCCCTGGGCCTGGAGAAGGCCAAGGAGGTCCCGCCGCCCTTCGCGGAGCGCAGCCAGTCGCCCCCCTGGCACCACACCAACCCGCTGGCGCGCATCCACCCCGACTGGGAGGAGGCGCCGGTGCTCATCCGCATCATGGAGCGCATCGGCTCCAAGGGCGGCGGCCGCAAGCGCCGCGACAAGCGACTGGACACCCTCACCAGCGAGCTGATGGCCAAGTTCGCCAAGGACGCGGCCGCCAAGCCCAACCTCCTGGTCAACTGAGGTCAGTTAGTTGAGGTCAGTTGAGATCAGTTAGTTAGTTGAGGAGCTGAGGCCTCTCTCGCAGAGCTCGGAGGCATCCGGGGGAGGGCGGGGGGAGGCGGGCGAAAATCGACTGCGGGGTGGTGCTGGAGTGGTGGATGTGGGGAGAAGGGCCACAGGCGGTTGACCGATGGAGGGGATGCATGGAGAGGCGGCATAGGACAGGACGCCCGAGCGGACATGGCGGCCAAGCACAGCGAGGTGCCCGGGGGTCCGCAGGTCGGTCTTCGTGTTTTTTGAGTTGTTCGGGCATGGAGCGGGAAACCTCGCCCGGCTTGGGGTGGTTTGCCGGATTCGAACCCGCGCGGCGCCCGGCTGTGTGACAGCACCAGGCACCAGAGAATCGCGGGGGAGGGACTGGGTCGGGCGCTGCGCTGTCGGGTGTGCTGCACGGCTGCTGCTTCGGAGGCTCATGGGGGTTCATGGGGAGAAGGGGGGATGCCATGGCGGTGAGGAAGTGGCGGTAGCTGCGGCCGCGAGAGGTGGGCAGGTGGGCAAAGGTACGGGTCGGCACTGGGTGTTGATTGCATCCGTAGTGGGAGGTTGGGCGGTGGTGCGGCGCTTCGGTGTCCGTTTCGCGATGTGCTATGGGTGCTGTGCGATGCATGGTGATTGGGGCGCCTTCGCCACCGTATGTGGCTGCCGGGGACCATTGGTCTTTGCGTGTGACAAGCAGCAGGTCAGCTCGAGCAGGTCAGCGCGTGCCTGGTCTGCATCACGTACACGTACGGTGGTGGTGGCCGTGCGCGGACGGCTGAAAGCGAGTTACGGCATCCAGCCCCCAATGAACACGCACCCGGGGAGCATCCGGTGATGTCCGGCTGCTCCCACCTGAGACCAAGGGCCCTTCAGTCCGTGCGTGCAACAGCGAGCGTCCCCTTCCCCTCCCGCGTATTCCGCTGCTTGTGAAGTTCAGGCTAATGCTGGGGGGGACCAACGTACAGTTGCGGCAGAACACATGTGCTGCTGCGCTGCGCTGCAGCAGCGCTACCTTCACCTCCCATCCAAACGCCCGCGCCCCAACGGACGACGTTGATGGGGCGCTGATGAGGGTACAGTCCCACTCCACGGATGGAGCTGGGCGAGCGCGGGCTCCGTCCTGTAGGGCTGCAGGGCTGCAGGGTGCCCATCCCCAAACCTGCTGTATCGATCACAGCTGGCTCTTTGCCGCCATGGCTCCTAGCGTCCTTGGCAATGCCCCTTTTGGCGCGGACTGTGCCGCAGAAACCATACATGGCAGTGCACTGAAGCACACTCGCTGGGATATCCACCAAACACGACCGACCGCCGCCACTGCACCAACCTTGCGACCCCGGAACGATGTTGTCGGTTTGTGAAGCACTACAACGAACGGTGAACCTGAAGTGCCTGACGCCCCCGACCCAGATCATCCCTAGAGCAAACGCCAAATACAAACTAGCGTGCATGCTGGCCACCTGGGGTAGGCGCCTATCAGCACACCGTACCAGCAACAACGCCCGCGGTACAGCACACTAATAGTGCGTCCGTACATATATACCTCGAGGATGCTGCCGTGCAAGATACGGCCGTGTTGACCCCGTACCCGGCCCCCGGCTCCCCAGAGCCCGACTGGCAAAGAACGTTCTCCTGCCGTACAGGCTTGGCACACAACCGATCAGCGAGAGGTCCATCGATATGATTCACACTGTTGCTTTCAGTTGGTGCCGTCTCGGTATCATATGACAAGCCGTCAGTCCCCTGCTGAACGTCTGTGAAGCCGAAAGAGCCCCTCACGAGCTGCTTGGAGCACCCACTAGCTCGGATGGACTAGATGCACCCAAGCCGTGCTGCGAGACAACCACCCTACCCCATCGCCCCTGTCCTTACCACCCCCCGGCCCCCTCCCTGGCGTCGTGTGGCGCTGAAAGCGAACAGGGTCCCTCGGAGCCGGCTGCCCCTCCCCAAAGCTGCGTTTAACACTGCTGCTGCTGGCTCTCCGCCGCCATGGCCACCACCCAGTCGGACACGAGTTGGTAATCCTTGTCCCATAGGCGGCTACGAGATGCTACCCGCCGCCGGGCCTCGCCCAAGTCCACCGGGCAGCCCTCCGCCACCAGCCATTGCAGCACCGGAAGGCTGCAGCCGCCATATTCCGCTGGCGACCACACCGCCTCGGCAAAGGTACAGCCCGGGGGGTCGCCCCAGGGGCAGCCCAGGCGGCGCAGGCAGCGCAGGGTGGCCAAGTCGTCGTTGCGGCCCGCCGCCAGGTAGGGTGCGCCGGTGGCCTGAGGATGGAGGGGGGGGGTTACAGAGAAGGGCGGAGGGATGCAGGCAGCAGCAGGTCGTCTGAGGCACCCTAAACCCGACCGCACGGATCCGTACTCCAGGTACTCGCTGTCAGGTCGATTGAGTGTAGAGTCGAAAACACACCCAACACTGCTCACCGGCATGGGGCAGCAGCCCTCCTTCGCCAGCCACTCCACCAGTTCCACATTGCCTGACTCCGAGCCAGCTGTGAAGGACCCCTCGTCCCAGGGGCAGCGCAGCTCCTCCCGCAGCCACCGCACCAGCGCCAGGCTGCCGGACAGCGCAGCATCGCACAACAGCAGTCGAGGGCTGGACGTCGCCGCCCGAAACGCCGCCACACCCGACTGCCCCGCCTCCGGCCCGGCCAGCCACTGCAGCACGTGCAGCTTGCCGTTCAACGCGGCCTCCTCCACAGCTCTCGACTGCATGGGGCAGCCCGCCGCCAGCAGGACCTTCAGAATGCTGAGGTGGCCGAGGCTGGCTGCCAGCTCCGTAAGCTCCACGGTCAGCTCCCCCGTCCGCGGGACGGCGCCGCCCTCATCCTCGGGGGACAGCAGGTACTGCACCACCGCCAGATTGCCGCTGGTGACAGCTGCCCGCAGGAGCTTGAGAGCGCTGAAGGTACCCCTCCCCGCCCTTGTGTCCGCTCCAAGGTATAAGATCCTTTCGACGGCATCTGGCCGCTGGACTATTTTTCCTGCCGACGCAACTACTCCTACCCTGACAAACACCGAGCTGCTCCTAAGCGGCTGGGCGCCAACGGCCCCTTCCAGCCACTCGAGCTTCTCTCGCCAGTCGGGGTGAGGGCTGCAGAGGGCTGCGGCGGCGATGTCTGATTGGTACTTCTGTACCTGGTCCGCAGTGCGGCTGTTGCTGCTGCTGCTTCGGCTGAGACCTTGCGGCAGGATGGTGTCGTACAGCTGCCGCAGTGCTGGCAGGTCCAAGCCGTACGACGCATAGGCAAGCAGCGAGCCGTGGTTAACATCACGAATGTCGAACTTGGCCAACAGCCACTGCACGAGGTCGGTGTGTCCGGCGCCAAGACTGGTCTCCAGCATGTATTTAACGACCAATATGCCTCCCTTCGGCAATTGCGGCAAACTAGACAGCAGCTCCTCGCACAACGCGCGATGTCCGCAGGCGGCGGCTTGGCGGCACATCTCGATTGCCTGATCGCCGCGAACCCGCGGGTCCTCCTCCTGCGCGAGCACCCAGTGCACCACGGCCCGCTGACCAGCCCGGGCGGCATTCTCGGCGATATAGCAGGATGGGCAGCGGTGGCCCTGTTGCCGCAGCCACTCAATGATGTGGATGTGGCCGCCAACCGCCGCGGCGATGAAAACATCCTCAGGGACACGGCCGCAGTCCGCCGCGGCGAGGGCCACCTGCAGGTTGGGGAGGCTGCCGCTGCCGGCCACCAAGCACAGGAGGTGCTGGCGCTGTTCCAGGGTCAGGCCGGACGTGCTGCGCTCCGGCGTCCAGCGGTGGGCGAACGCGTGCTGCGGCACCGGCTGCGACAGCCGCACGCGCGTCCAGCGCCGCAGCTGCCTCGCCGTGGCCTTGTTGAGCAGACGAAGGTCGCAAGCTACGTCGTTATCGGGCAGGAAGCTGGCAATTTGCTCCACGACGCCATCGGTCAGCAGCTCCCAAAGTGAGCCGAGCTCTGTGTCCATTGGCTGGAACATTACTGATAATTGTCAATTGCATTAGACAGCCTAGTTGCGCGTTGTTTCAAGGCTTAAAACTACCCTAACCACCCTTAGGATTTGCACTTTGCATGTACGGATAACCTGATGAGGCTCTAAACCCATAAACGAAAAACCCATAATCCAATGTTATTACCATAAAACTAATAGATGTACTGAATTAAGAAAGCTTGGCTTGGATGAACGGTGAAGTATTACAATCGAGTACCGGCGGCAAAAGCCGGGATAGACAACAGCGCGGGGACAGAAGAGCTGGGCACGAGGGTAGAGCCCCTTAAATCAAGTGCACTTTTCAGCCTCGTGTTACAGTGGTGCGAGTTCCCAGGCCGCTGAGGTCCCGGGGTCGGACCCTGAAAGACTACTCGCTCTTCCCCACTGGAAGGTGGACAATCTCCGGGAAGGCGATACCAACCAGCCATACAAAATAATTCCCTCCATTCGGCACTACGACGGGTATCATAGATCGGCCTGGAGTCGCCCGAGGATCGTGTTACAACGAGCTCCCTTGGCCTGCTGAGACCCTCGACCCGCCCGCAGCCAAGCCAGATAGCCTGCGTCATCCGTCGCGGCATCGGGTGCAAGGAGGCGATGCACGCGGCATGACGGTCCGACAATGGGGAATGGGAAAAAATGGACGGCTGCTGTCCGGCAGACGTACGGCAGTGTCGATCTGCTGGTCAGCATGCGATTGAATCGGTTCAGCCTAGGAGTCCCTGGGTGAGGTAGCGAATGCACCGTGCTTCACCGGCACGTGACGGACATCCGGAGGTACAGCTCCGGCGCTGGGGTGGCTGGAGGTGCGTGCACTGGCGGTGACTGACGGCGAGCGACTGCTGTCGATGGATCAAACAGGAATGGATGAGAGGTCTGGAGTGGTGAGGGCCTACATACCTGTCCTCCGCAAAGGTACATACGTGGCATTATTAAGGATTATTATTAGGGATGTTACAGTGGACCCCGCGGGTCATATGTGGCATGCACGCGGACGGGCGCCAGCATGGTCTCCCCGCCATGCCCGCGCCGCAGACGAAGTAAGTCCCGTCGGGCCCTCTACGAAGTTGATTATGCCGCCCGTGCTGCCAGTTTATGGATGGTCGTCGAGCATGGCCGTGACGGCCACGACGATAGCGGCCGCATGGCTGCTGGGTGCGGCAGGGCCTCAACCCGCTGCTGGGTGCGGCAGGGCCTCAACCCGCTGCTGGGTGCGGCAGGGCCTCAACCCGCTGCTGGGTGCGGCAGGGCCTCAACCCGCTGCTGCGCAGGCCTCAACCCGCTGCTGGGTGCGGCAGGGCCTCAACCCGCTGCTGGGTGCGGCAGGGCCTCAACCCGCTGCTGGGTGCGGCAGGGCCTCAACCCGCTGCTGGGTGCGGCAGGGCCTCAACCCGCTGCTGGGTGCGGCAGGGCCTCAACCCGCTGCTGGGTGCGGCAGGGCCTC
>BDSI01000238.1:0-65755 GCA_003117195.1 Eudorina sp. 2006-703-Eu-15
ACATCGGACTTCGTCAAGTATAAACGCGACCGCATTGTCGATACATGCCACTCATCATTTTGGTATATGTATTTGTTTGTTTGACGTATGCTATAATCCTTGCGCAGTGAATGGCAGCATCATAATGTATCTGTACGTAGAGAGCAGTGACGCAACCATATCCTCCCTTCGCAGTATCCGCTCTTACCACTAAACACGTCCATTTTTCAGCAGCAACGACCAACACTCCATTCATCCACACACTTAACACTACCAAGCTTATTCGCTAGCCTGACCCTCGCCTTTCTTCGGACTGGGCAAACGCGGGTTCACACGCTCTCCGCCGCACGCACGCGCTGCTCTGCCCGGTGGGTCTGGCCACTATTTAGGAGGTCTCGACCTTAGCGCTGAGCTGGTTTACCAGAATGTTGAAGACCGTCTGACCGAGGGGCTGGACGCCGTCGCCGACGACAAGCGTCGCTCGAGCCAGTTGGAGGAGCCAGCTGACCATGGTCGTGTGGTTGTCCCATCAGGTAAAAACCGGCTGAGTCCAGGCCCGGCAAGAACCGGGGCGCAGCCCAGGGACCCTGCCTCCTGCTCCGCGTTGTCCTCACGAACCAAGGACACCTCGCGGCGCTTAAACGGCGGAAGGACC
Organism: Eudorina sp. 2006-703-Eu-15; assembly: GCA_003117195.1. Taxonomy (NCBI): domain Eukaryota; kingdom Viridiplantae; phylum Chlorophyta; class Chlorophyceae; order Chlamydomonadales; family Volvocaceae; genus Eudorina; species Eudorina sp. 2006-703-Eu-15. The sequence continues at coordinate 635 of BDSI01000238.1, forward strand.
GAGGCCGGCTGGACGCGCACGCGCCGCTTACGGAACTGAGGCGACCCATTCCCCATACCGCTGTAATCGACCTGGGCCAGGTTGAAGATCCGCGCCGAACGCCGAAGAGTGGCCATGACGACGATGAGCTGCTGCTTAAAGCGATAAGGAAAGGTAAAGTAACGGGATGGACTGTAGAACTTGATGTGATGTGGTAGATGTGGGCTCTGGTTACACCGCCACGTATTTTTATACCACTACACAGCCGACTTGACAACCGCACTGTAACAGGGGGTCTGCTGACGTGCCAAACGGCTACACAGTGCGTGGGTTGTCCAGCCTCTCACGACAGCGGATGTACCGTAACGTAGTAGGTCACTGATCTGACTCCACCCGCAGCCGTCAGGCCTGCGTTATAAGGCTGTTTCGTACATGACGATCCGACACGGTGAGAGCTGTGCGTGGGCTACGATTCGTATATCAGACTCCTCGCCGACTGTGTTCGCCTCTCGATTCGCCATCGTCGTACTGCGTTCGAGTGCCGGTCCTACTCATTAACTGCTCTCACGCACTATTCGTCGCCTTTGGTGCCGTGAGCCTCAGGGGAAACAAAAAGCTGCCGCACAGGAACCGTAAAAGGCTGTCCGTCGGCGGTCTCCACCAACGCCAGACTGCCGGTGGCGTTCCAGTATTTGAAGAAAAATGGCCCCTCCCTGTCAGCGCCAAGCTTGTGGGAGCGCCGGGTCCATCGGTACACTGTGGCGTTTTCTGTCAGATCCGGTAGGTGCGCGCAAGCGCGTCGGAAGTGTCTGCTGTAGTGATGTCCTTGCTTTGGGGTTCAGCTGCCGGCAGTGGTGACGGTAAAACATCCATACCCGTAGCACGGCCGATTGGGGTCTGCGGAGTAGCAGCCTGTAAGTCGGTCTTCTTGTTCTCAGCGGTTGCGGCATAGGAATTCCCTGCCGTTTAGCGTAGTCTCGTTGCTGCTGTACTTTGGCTTTGGTTAGGTTCTCCCCAACCTGACTAGCCATGCTGTCCAAAAGCGAACGTCGTTGCTGCAAAGCTTCATAGTCCTCCGCGCATGCCTCCACGGATTCCTCCGTTGCTGGCATCGTAATCTGAATGGCGCTGCGTTCAGCTGCCGTGGTGAGTTCCAGCGCGGGGCTCAGGCGTGTGCTATCTTGTCGTGTAGCGCGATAACCATAAAGGATACGGTATACTTCAACGTCCCAATTATCCTCTTTGTCGTTAATGCACTTCCGCAGTGCCGTCAACAGCACTCGGACGAGACGCTCTGCCTGCCCATTGCTCTGCGGTGAGTACGCAGCAGTATGACGATGTGTAATTTTCTGATCTTGAAGTAGGCGAGCGAATTCGCCGTCCATTCGCGGCCTTGGTCAGTCATAATGATTTCTGGGGAACCATATCGGGTGATCCACTGTTGCCAAAGCCAAGATGCCGTAGTAATGGCCTTCTTATCAGGTAGGGGCCGGCCTCAGGCCATTTGGACCATGAGTCGACAGCCACAATCACCTGGTCAGGGTCAGACGATCCGGCCGGGACCGATATTGGCAGAACAAGGGAGCGGCGCGCAATCGCTGACTTTTGGGGCGCCTTCACGGTTCGCCCAGTTGGGGCTCCCGAGACGGGGTTGGAGCTCAGTGGGCCCTTTCCACCCTTTCTTGAAAGTGCGGGGGGAGTCCTGCGATGTGCGGACCTGCTCCTGAAGAAGGATGAGGCGCGGGTTCCCCGCCCTCTGTCTGTTTATCGTCGGGCTCTCCGTACCGGGGTTCAAGTTGGGGACCGGGCCTACCCTCAGATTGGGGTGGAGGTTGGGCTCCCGTTGGCATTTTGGTGTTTTGGCCAAGTTATTTCTTATGATGCGGGTTACCCCACTAGCGGTCGCTGGCAGTGTCACGAGCCAGGCGTGGCCTTCCAAGACCTCGAGAGGGTGCTGCGTTGGGTGCCTCATCAGAGGTGGTGGTAGCTGGGTAATGGGGTGCCTGTGTGGGCGACCTCCCCTGTGCTTGGCTTTATCCACTTCTGGGGATTATGCCCGCTGCTGTGCCTATCCCTTTGGTAGTGTTGCCCCGCTGCGCGCCTCTGCTTGCTTCGGTGTCTGACTGGTTGGGGTTATGGCCCGTGTGTTTTCTTTGGGTGCGGCGTTGTGGTGTGGAGGTGACCTGCCGCCTTGGCGTGGGGCCTACTGGGGCTTGCTCTGGTATACACCGATGATCCGTTGGGGTCCGCTGTAACATTCATTCATTCAATCAGGTAGCTGTTTCCACGGGCGTTGTCTTGTAGGGGCCCATCAAGTCGATATGTACACGTCCCCACAATGGAACCACTGGAGAGGCGCAGCTGTGGCTGACGCACCAGCTTTAGTTTATCAGGAGCGCACTTTGGGCACTTGGCGACGTGCGTCCGTACATCATGTTGCATATTTTCCCAAAAGAAACGTTTCCGCAGGAAGTCGTACGTCTTGCTGACTCCCCAATGAGCCATATCGTGAGCCTCCTGTAGGGCCGCTGCGCGTTCCTCAGGTTTCAACACACGCACACGTGATTGCTTATCTGTGCTCTTCTTCCATAGTTGACCATCTGAAAATTCATACCGCGCGGCCTTCTTGCGCAACCTTGTCATCTCCCGCAGGTTATCTTCTCCGGATGCCGAAGCATCGACGGGCAGCTTGCCGGTCTCAACGTACCGAATCAACGCACTGTCCTGCCAGATGTCCGTGACGGTTGAAGGTCCGGGTTTCGGTGCTTCACTCGAGCTGTTATCACTGCCCGAGGTAAGAACGCTTGAAGTTGAGTCGCTCTCCTTGTTAGAGTAAGATGAGGAGAAGAAAGTGACGGGATCAATCCCTGAGTAGCAGTACGGTCGGCCACAGGACGACCTGGGGGGCCCCGGGGGCGAATAATGGCTGGTCCTCCAGCCAATTGACGATCGGCGGGAAGAGATGGAGCCGGCGTGTCCAGGGCGGGCACGGGCGGGGAGAATCGAACACGCTTGACTGGCGCATCACCAGAAGCGTAGTAAGGCGACGCTTCGTCGGGCGGACAGATTTTGTCGAAGGTGTAGTCGGGTTATCCTTATGAAGTGGGCAGAACCATGGTCCGGCCGGGACTGCAGCCAAAGGCGGGTCCAGACATGTAGTGTGCCAACCCAGGCAACAGGAAGGCTCATCGCAAAGCAGTAGGATAGACATCGGTCGTCCACGTAGGCAGACCGCGCAAATGATTCCAGGGTCATCATCCTTATCAGTGCTTTCTGAACCAGCGGCTCTGCGTAATCCGCCAGACGTTGATTGAGAGCAGGCCGGCGACGGCGTTTCCGTGCGCGTTCCGTTGTAGGTGTAACATCAGGCGCGTCAGTCGTCGATGAGTTGTCTTATCCAAGCGCCGCTTGCCGAGCGAGACCAGGGAGCTGGCTGCTTCGCGCAAGGGTCGCGCTCTGGGGAAGGCGAAGAGAGACGAGCGGCGGGTGAGGTGCCACCGTAGCCATTCCAACAGGTGGGTTGTCCTGATGACGCTCCTCCTCTTGTTCGGCGATCAGAATCTGAACCTCGGAAGCGACAGCCGCAATTGAGCATGCCAAGATGGCGGCATCCTCAAAGGGTCCTGAACATGATCGGTTTCGGTAGCCATGTCACGGTCCATCAAGTGTCCCAAGCGACTCAGACCATCCACATTAGAATTCTTGCGCCCAGCCTTGTGCATTACTTCAAAGTCGTACGCCTGAAGCTTGAGTGCGTAACGGGCCAACTTGCCGAGAAGGTCCCGTGCGCGTACAGTCCTCAAAGACCGAACTGCCATGGAATCCGTAATGAGCACAAAGTGCGTGCCGTACAAATAGGGGTGGAAGTGCTTGATAGCCCATAGAGCAGCGTAGGCCTCTCCATCCGCCGCGCTGTAGTTGAGTTGAGCTCCTGTCATAGCCTTGCTGGCGAATTGCACAGCGTACTCAAATCCTTCGTCGTCCCGCTGGGCTAGGCACGCGGCAACGGCGGTACGGCACCAGTCAACTTGGACCATAAACGGGCGCTGAAAATCAGGTGCGCGGAGTACAGGCTCCCGCAACAGGGCGTTCCGAAGCTCTTGAAAAGCATCTTGTTCGCGCGGGCCCCAAGACCAGGGAGCTCCTTGCTTGAGTAGCGCATATAGTGGCCGAGCGATCAGGCCAAAACCAGGGATAAGCTCCGGTAGTAACCAACAGCTCCCAACCAAGCTCGTACTTCGCGAACGTTGGTCGGAGAAGGAATCTCTGCAATCTTCATGACGTTAGCAGGGTTGGGTCCCACGGTACCGCGTACCCCATCGAGTAGGTGACCAAGGAAAATCACACGTTGCCCAAACGTGCATTTCTTAGCTGCGATCTTGAGACCAGCCATCCGTAGCAGATCGAACACCTGCTGAAGATGTCGTACATGATCTTGTAGTGTGGGGCTGAAAATCAGAATGTCATCCAAGTAGACCACCACACAGCGCTCCCGTAGCGGACCATCAGTCGATGCCGGGTGCGGAGGCGAATCCTCTAACAGCGGGCCTAGCACCTTGTGCATCAGGGTAGCGAACACGGCGGCTGACCCTTGAGACCCATGGGCATCCGTACATACTGATACTGGGCCGTCGGCGTAGCAAATGCCGTACGCTCCTTGGAAGCCTCGTCGGCCATGGGGACTTGCCAGTAGCCAGACTTCAAATCCAGACTCGAGTAGTATCGTGTTTCACCACCCGGAGGTGCAGCAGTATCCAAAATATCCTGGATGTGACCTATCGGAAATCGAATGTCCTTAGTAACGTCGTTGACCTTGCGCATGTCGACGCAGGGCCGAAGCTCTCCGTTCTTCTTGGGACGACTACCACCGGCGACACCCAAGGGCTGTTGGACAGCTCGATGATCCCGTCCTGAAGCATCTGCCGCATCTCAGCGTCAACGGCAGCCTTCTCGTGCGTGATAAACGGTAAATGTTTTGGGCGATGGGAGGATGCTCCCCTATGTCCACTCTCATGGACACCCATGTTGTGAATCCAAGCTCTCGGTTGGTGAGGGCGAACATGTCGAAGTTGTCGGCCAGACACGTGTCCAGCAATTGGCGGTCGGGTATGGGAGATCGGTATTCACCTTGCTACTTAGCAAGACGCGTAGCTCGGTGGTAGGAGTCTTGATGGGCCGGATCGCACGAGCCACTAGTCCGCGGAAATGGGCCTCCTCCAAGTGACCGTCGTGATCTAAACCGTCCGGAGCGATAGCAGCCGGCACGGACGCATCAAACTGTGTCGCCGTGGTAGGGCCGAAAGTGGCGGAGGAACGCTCCTCGGTCAGCAAACGTGGGATTAACAGCTCCCGGGGACTCAAAACTGGTATGGGTAGAGGGTCGAACAGGGCGGATCGGCGGCAGTCGAAGTAGACGCCTCAGGAATCAAGTACGAGTCATCGTTGCACTCAACACCGTCTCCAAGCCAAACATCTGCCCTGGCTGCTTCACTGCCGGAGCTAACGACGCTGTCGGTGCTCCACGCATCCGCGGCCCATTCACCACTGGAGGTGCTTACTGACAAGGCCTTGTCTGACCTAAGCATCTGTCGTACAAGCATGTCAACGATGTGTTGCATGTCTGTGTCTCCTCCAAGTTCCGAATCAATATCGCTGGGCACTTCGCTGCTTCCCGCAGGTAAATCGACAATCTCAGGTGCGGAGTCTTCGCTGACAACCGATGGTGACGCCTCCTCTCGGGCGTGGGCGTCTCAGGCGGCTGTACCGGGGTTTCGGCCTCCAACATGAAAGCTGGTTGATGACCGTCATTCTCAGGTGAGTCATCCCAGAGCCGGGCAGACGGGGAACACCGGGGCCAGGGCTCCGAAGAAAATGGATAGCAATGTTGGACCGCTGATCTCGGTCGTTGGTATACTCAAGACGACTACTGTCGTACGAGATGCTTGCCCGAATCGGGTAGAGAAAATCAGTGCCCAGGAGAAGCTGATAGTTGAGGGCGGTGCTGACGAACGGACACAGTAGTATCGTAAGATCGCCAGTAGACACTTGTAGCTCAGTAACACGCCCAGCTGCGCGACCGCGATTGCCGTCCGCATTCAGAAAGGTCACCTCCGAATCCTCTACCATGTGTAGCAGGTCTAGACGTCGTAGCGTGTCACGCGTGATGACACTATGAGAAGCGCCAGAATCGATGACCGCGGGGACAGGGACTAGATCGCCTCGCCCATCCGCTAACAGTACGGTAGCCTTACAAACTTGCCAAGGCGGTGCGACAGGGTCGGTCTGCCAAGCAGGGACTGCCGGAGACGGACGCTCCGAAAGAGAAGCTTGCATAGCGCCTACTGTAGGCCGCGCGGGTCCAAACGTAGGTCCAGGTTGGGGGTTGCCGGGCTAGCATGCTGTCGGGCCAACCCAAGGACTCGACTGCCAACCTTCGTGTAGATGCTGATGGGGTTGCACCGAAGAGATGTACTCAATGGTAGCGCATACTTGTTAACCTTATGAACGATGTCCTCGGCGATACGCCGTTCTTCTTCTTGTGGGTCCGCAGGGATAGGATCGGTGCGACTGCTAGGCTCTGCTGTGCGTCGCCGCGGACGAGGTTCAGCGCTGGCGACGCCACGCCGGGCTGGAGCGGCACCTTCAGCTGCTGCAGCACGCTCTGACATCGGCGTGTCTGCGGCGGCTGGGACTGGGTGCTGATGCGCCTGAGGTCCAGGCGAAGTCGTGGCTGGAGTACTGGGGGAAACTGCCGGGGGCACGACGGGACGTACAACGTTGGTACGGCCTGCCGTAGTGGGATGGGGCGCATCCTGGCCAGGAGCGGCGGTCGGACGCTTGCGGGGAAGCGGCATGGGCTCGAAGTCGGCCACACGCTTGATGTAGGCGGCGGCGGGGTAGCTGGTTGGAAGCGAGCACAGATGCCCGGATGTTCCATCTGTGAGAGGTGTGGGCCTTCGTAGTGGGTGTCGACCTTCTCCCACAACTGCACATTCGAGTTGCGTTCCAGCAACAATGTTAAGCGCGACAACTGACGAGCGATGTCGTCGACTCGGGATTCAAGCGGTTCACTGCCTGGTGGCGTAGTATCATCAGGGCGCGGACGACTCTGCCAGGGACCATTTCCGGCGGGCTTCTGCTCTGGCCGTCGTGGCTCCATGGGACGTTGCGCAGCTGAAGGGGTGCGAGGTCTGTCTGGACGAGAACCGTTAGGGATCTGGGAATCAGGCACGTTGCCATGGGGACGACCGCGACGGTCTTCCCAACGTGGGGACGTCCGAACAGGATGGCTGCGAGCGTCTATCTCGCGAGCTCGTGGCGGGGGAAACGAATCAAAGGAGCCGGCCGTATCCTGACGGTCCAGGCCTTCATTGACGTAGATGGCGCAACGTACGGCATCCTCGAAGCTGGATGGCCGCATAATAAAAACCTTGCTGTAGATCTTGGCCTGTAGCCCTTGCAAGAAGTTATGCATGTGGATGGGGTCGTGTTGCGTATCCACTCCCAGTTGAGCAGCTAGGTCGCGGTAGCGATCGGCGTACGTCCGTACAGCCTCGCCCCGCTCTTGTCGACAGTGAGCTAGCCGGCTGAACAACTCTTCTTGAGTAGGATCGAACCGCTCTAGGAACGCGGTCTTGAAACTAGGCCAGTCGGGGAGAGACGCTTCAACGCCGGCCTGCCAGCAGATGGCTTCATCTCCTAAACGACAAATGGCGACGTCCAGCTGAGCGTCTTCGCTCCAGCCGTACATGCGCCCACATCGCTCAACCCTAGCTACCCATTGCCGTGCGCTGTCTCCTAGCCGGAAGATGGGCACAGATGAGACGCTAGAGGGGTGAGGGCGAGAGGCGAAATGCTGTTGTTGTTGACCGTCCATGGCTGCACGACCAGGTAGGCTGCCTAACAGATAGACTGTTCAGAAGATAGCTAGAGACCGGGCTATGAACCTGGTCTCGATACCACCCGCACCGGGGCGGGCCACGCCCCGTGGGCGCCCAAAATTTTTCGCGTATGGGACAACCCGTGGGAGGACACGCCCGGGCGCCCAGGATCGTTTGTGTTAGGAATCGATACCAGCTGCGGAAGCGATCGAGATGTTTATCGAGATTTGCGGATGCGCGAGCGGTAAGCGGAAGTTGGCGGAAGTAAAGGTTTGACCTACGGCCACTGGCCCTGGTGTATTTTCCGAGCCGGAAATTAGGCAGAGTTTCGCTGCGAGGCCGTCAGGCCCAGGAAACGTTTGGTGCCTGTTTGTTTACTGGGAGAACGCAGACGGGGAAAGGAGACGTCGCGACGTAGACATACTGTAGCGTAGTCTAGCGCAGATTGAAGGTGAAGGAGGAAGAAGGATAGCTGGGGAAAGCTGTCTGTGCCCGTGTTGTGGGACAGATGTGGGAAACAAAGTTCAAGCCGTTTGCTTACAAGTACCGAAACACTCCAGAAATACTTGAGGGAATTAATCGTCCTCAAGGAGCGTGAGGGTTACGTCCCAGTGACCTTTTAGGTATGGTAACGATTTACGACCGCTTCGCCACGACTCAAAAACAACGGTCCGGCGGCGCCTTTTATATCAATCGTGCGCCCGCCATTCGTACAACTGCAGTACTGACAACGTAATACAGGCCAGTGTGCAACGTAATGCATACTGGGTGCAACGTAATGCAGGCCAGGATGACGTCGACGCAGGCCACGAGGCCAAGTGAATTACGTTGTCACAACAGTGGATAAAGTTGCTATTTATCAAACGCCACTCGACATCGACCGTTTTGCACCAGTCGTTAGGACAGCGCATTTCGCAGTCAAACGTCGCGGGTTCGAACCTCGGATGTCGCATCCGCGCATCGGTTGCGCCTCTTTGCAACGTACACGGCAGATGTCTTGAGTTCAACTCACACGAACTGTATGTTATTTTGCTTGACCGTGCTCATCGTCGTGTGTCCGGACAACAATTATAACCTACGCGACGAAAACTGTCCGCCCAATCGCAACGGAACTCAGGAAAGTTCGCTACAGCTGTAGCGGTCCCCCCTTTCGAAAACCTGGCCCCCTGGTCAGGTGGCTCGGAAATCGGGGACTGCCCTCGGTTCTCGCATTACCAACACTCGACTGTATAGCAAAGTCGAACCCTTCGAACACATCGGACAGCCGAGGCTGGTACGAAGCAGTACATCGGACTTCGTCAAGTATAAACGCGACCGCATTGTCGATACATGCCACTCATCATTTTGGTATGTATTTGTTTGTTTGACGTATGCTATAATCCTTGCGCAGTGAATGGCAGCATCATAATGTATCTGTACGTAGAGAGCAGTGACGCAACCATATCCTCCCTTCGCAGTATCCGCTCTTACCACTAAACACGTCCATTTTTCAGCAGCAACGACCAACACTTCCATTCATCCACACACTTAACACTACCAAGCTTATTCGCTAGCCTGACCCTCGCCTTTCTTCGGACTGGGCAAACGCGGGTTCACATGCTCTCCGCCGCGCGCACGCGCTGCTCTGCCCGGTGGGTCTGGCCACTATTTAGGAGGTCTCGACCTTAGCGCTGAGCTGGTTTACCAGAATGTTGAAGACCGTCTGACCGAGGGGCTGGACGCCGTCGCCGACGACAAGCGTCGCTCGAGCCAGTTGGAGGAGCCAGCTGACCATGGTCGCGTGGTTGTCCACCATCAGGTAAAAACCGGCTGAGTCCAGGCCCGGCAAGAACCGGGGCGCAGCCCAGGGACCCTGCCTCCTGCTCCGCGTTGTCCTCACGAACCAAGGACACCTCGCGGCGCTTAAACGGCGGAAGGACCGAGGCCGGCTGGACGCGCACGCGCCGCTTACGGAACTGAGGCGACCCATTCCCCATACCGCTGTAATCGACCTGGGCCAGGTTGAAGATCCGCGCCGAACGCCGAAGAGTGGCCATGACGACGATGAGCTGCTGCTTAAAGCGATAAGGAAAGGTAAAGTAACGGGATGGACTGTAGAACTTGATGTGATGTGGTAGATGTGGGCTCTGGTTACATCGCCACGTATTTTTATACCACTACACAGCCGACTTGACAACCGCACTGTAACAGGGGGTCTGCTGACGTGCCAAACGGCTACACAGTGCGTGGGTTGTCCAGCCTCTCACGACAGCGGATGTACCGTAACGTAGTAGGTCACTGATCTGACTCCACCCGCAGCCGTCAGGCCTGCGTTATAAGGCTGTTTCGTACATGACGATCCGACACGGTGAGAGCTGTGCGTGGGCTACGATTCGTATATCAGACTCCTCGCCGACTGTGTTCGCCTCTCGATTCGCCATCGTCGTACTGCGTTCGAGTGCCGGTCCTACTCATTAACTGCTCTCACGCACTATTCGTCGCCTTTGGTGCCGTGAGCCTCAGGGGAAACAAAAAGCTGCCGCACAGGAACCGTAAAAGGCTGTCCGTCGGCGGTCTCCACCAACGCCAGACTGCCGGTGGCGTTCCAGTATTTGAAGAAAAATGGCCCCTCCCTGTCAGCGCCAAGCTTGTGGGAGCGCCGGGTCCATCGGCACACTGTGGCGTTTTCTGTCAGATCCGGTAGGTGCGCAAGCGCGTCGGAAGTGTCTGCTGTAGTGATGTCCTTGCTTTGGGGTTCAGCTGCCGGCAGTGGTGACGGTAAAACATCCATACCCGTAGCACGGCCGATTGGGGTCTGCGGAGTAGCAGCCTGTAAGTCGGTCTTCTTGTTCTCAGCGGTTGGCGGCATAGGAATTCCCTGCCGTTTAGCGTAGTCTCGTTGCTGCTGTACTTTGGCTTTGGTTAGGTTCTCCCCAACCTGACTAGCCATGCTGTCCAAAAGCGAACGTCGTTGCTGCAAAGCTTCATAGTCCTCCGCGCATGCCTCCACGGATTCCTCCGTTGCTGGCATCGTAATCTGAATGGCGCTGCGTTCAGCTGCCGTGGTGAGTTCCTTTCCGAAAACACACAGCGCGGGGCTCAGGCGTGTGCTATCTTGTCGTGTAGCGCGATAACCATAAAGGATACGGTATACTTCAACGTCCCAATTATCCTCTTTGTCGTTAATGCACTTCCGCAGTGCCGTCAACAGCACTCGGACGAGACGCTCTGCCTGCCCATTGCTCTGCGGTGAGTACGCAGCAGTATGACGATGTGTAATTTTCTGATCTTGAAGTAGGCGAGCGAATTCGCCGTCCCATTCGCGGCCTTGGTCAGTCATAATGATTTCTGGGGAACCATATCGGGTGATCCACTGTTGCCAAAGCCAAGATGCCGTAGTAATGGCCTTCTTATCAGGTAGGGGGCCGGCCTCAGGCCATTTGGACCATGAGTCGACAGCCACAATCAGGTAGCTGTTTCCACGGGGCGTTGTCTTGTAGGGGCCCATCAAGTCGATATGTACACGTCCCCACAATGGAACCACTGGGAGAGGGCGCAGCTGTGGCTGACGCACCAGCTTTAGTTTATCAGGAGCGCACTTTGGGCACTTGGCGACGTGCGTCCGTACATCATGTTGCATATTTTCCCAAAAGAAACGTTTCCGCAGGAAGTCGTACGTCTTGCTGACTCCCCAATGAGCCATATCGTGAGCCTCCTGTAGGGCCGCTGCGCGTTCCTCAGGTTTCAACACACGCACACGTGATTGCTTATCTGTGCTCTTCTTCCATAGTTGACCATCTGAAAATTCATACCGCGCGGCCTTCTTGCGCAACCTTGTCATCTCCCGCAGGTTATCTTCTCCGGATGCCGAAGCATCGACGGGCAGCTTGCCGGTCTCAACGTACCGAATCAACGCACTGTCCTGCCAGATGTCCGTGACGGTTGAAGGTCCGGGTTTCGGTGCTTCACTCGAGCTGTTATCACTGCCCGAGGTAAGAACGCTTGAAGTTGAGTCGCTCTCCTTGTTAGAGTAAGACGAGGGAGAAGAAAGTGACGGGATCAATCCCTGAGTAGCAGTACGGTCGGCCACAGGACGACCTGGGGGGCCCCGGGGGCGAATAATGGCTGGCCCTCCAGCCAATTGACGATCGGCGGGAAGAGATGGAGCCGGCGTGTCCAGGGCGGGCACGGGCGGGGAGAATCGAACACGCTTGACTGGCGCATCACCAGAAGCGGTAGTAAGGCGACGCTTCGTCGGGCGGACAGATTTTGTCGAAGGTGTAGTCGGGTTATCCTTATGAAGTGGGCAGAACCATGGTCCGGCCGGGACTGCAGCAAAAGGCGGGTCCAGACATGTAGTGTGCCAACCCAGGCAACAGGAAGGCTCATCGCAAAGCAGTAGGATAGACATCGGTCGTCCACGTAGGCAGACCGCGCAAATGATTCCAGGGTCATCATCCTTATCAGTGCTTTCTAAACCAGGCGGCTCTGCGTAATCCGCCAGACGTTGATTGAGAGCAGGCCGGCGACGGCGTTTCCGTGCGCGTTCCGTTGTAGGTGTAACATCAGGCGCGTCAGTCGTCGGATGAGTTGTCTTATCCAAGCGCCGCTTGCCGAGCGAGACCAGGGAGCTGGCTGCTTCGCGCAAGGGGTCGCGCTCTGGGGAAGGCGAAGAGAGACGAGGCGGCGGGTGAGGTGCCACCGTAGCCATTCCAACAGGTGGGTTGTCCTGATGACGCTCCTCCTCTTGTTCGGCGATCAGAATCTGAACCTCGGAAGCGACAGCCGCAATTGAGCATGCCAAGATGGCGGCATCCTCAAAGGGGTCCTGAACATGATCGGTTTCGGTAGCCATGTCACGGTCCATCAAGTGTCCCAAGCGACTCAGACCATCCACATTAGAATTCTTGCGCCCAGCCTTGTGCATTACTTCAAAGTCGTACGCCTGAAGCTTGAGTGCGTAACGGGCCAACTTGCCGAGAAGGTCCCGTGCGCGTACAGTCCTCAAAGACCGAACTGCCATGGAATCCGTAATGAGCACAAAGTGCGTGCCGTACAAATAGGGGTGGAAGTGCTTGATAGCCCATAGAGCAGCGTAGGCCTCTCCATCCGCCGCGCTGTAGTTGAGTTGAGCTCCTGTCATAGCCTTGCTGGCGAATTGCACAGCGTACTCAAATCCTTCGTCGTCCCGCTGGGCTAGGCACGCGGCAACGGCGGTACGGCACCAGTCAACTTGGACCATAAACGGGCGCTGAAAATCAGGTGCGCGGAGTACAGGCTCCCGCAACAGGGCGTTCCGAAGCTCTTGAAAAGCATCTTGTTCGCGCGGGCCCCAAGACCAGGGAGCTCCTTGCTTGAGTAGCGCATATAGTGGCCGAGCGATCAGGCCAAAACCAGGGATAAGCTCCCGGTAGTAACCAACAGCTCCCAACCAAGCTCGTACTTCGCGAACGTTGGTCGGAGAAGGAATCTCTGCAATCTTCATGACGTTAGCAGGGTTGGGTCCCACGGTACCGCGTACCCCATCGAGTAGGTGACCAAGGAAAATCACACGTTGCCCAAACGTGCATTTCTTAGCTGCGATCTTGAGACCAGCCATCCGTAGCAGATCGAACACCTGCTGAAGATGTCGTACATGATCTTGTAGTGTGGGGCTGAAAATCAGAATGTCATCCAAGTAGACCACCACACAGCGCTCCTAGCGCTCCCGTAGCGGACCATCAGTCGATGCCGGGTGCGGAGGCGAATCCTCTAACAGCGGGCCTAGCACCTTGTGCATCAGGGTAGCGAACACGGCGGCTGACCCCTTGAGACCCATGGGCATCCGTACATACTGATACATGGCCGTCGGCGTAGCAAATGCCGTACGCTCCTTGGAAGCCTCGTCGGCCATGGGGACTTGCCAGTAGCCAGACTTCAAATCCAGACTCGAGTAGTATCGTGTTTCACCACCCGGAGGTGCAGCAGTATCCAAAATATCCTGGATGTGACCTATCGGAAATCGAATGTCCTTAGTAACGTCGTTGACCTTGCGCATGTCGACGCAGGGCCGAAGCTCTCCGTTCTTCTTGGGGACGACTACCACCGGCGACACCCAAGGGCTGTTGGACAGCTCGATGATCCCGTCCTGAAGCATCTGCCGCATCTCAGCGTCAACGGCAGCCTTCTCGGTGCGTGATAAACGGTAAATGTTTTGGGCGATGGGAGGATGCTCCCCTATGTCCACTCTCATGGACACCCATGTTGTGAATCCAAGCTCTCGGTTGGTGAGGGCGAACATGTCGAAGTTGTCGGCCAGACACGTGTCCAGCAATTGGCGGTCGGGGTATGGGAGATCGGTATTCACCTTGCTACTTAGCAAGACGCGTAGCTCGGTGGTAGGAGTCTTGATGGGCCGGATCGCACGAGCCACTAGTCCGCGGAAATGGGCCTCCTCCAAGGGACCGTCGTGATCTAAACCGTCCGGAGCGATAGCAGCCGGCACGGACGCATCAAACTGTGTCGCCGTGGTAGGGCCGAAAGTGGCGGAGGAACGCTCCTCGGTCAGCAAACGTGGGATTAACAGCTCCCGGGGACTCAAAACTGGTATGGGTAGAGGGGTCGAACAGGGCGGATCGGCGGCAGTCGAAGTAGACGCCTCAGGAATCAAGTACGAGTCATCGTTGCACTCAACACCGTCTCCAAGCCAAACATCTGCCCTGGCTGCTTCACTGCCGGAGCTAACGACGCTGTCGGTGCTCCACGCATCCGCGGCCCATTCACCACTGGAGGTGCTTACTGACAAGGCCTTGTCTGACCTAAGCATCTGTCGTACAAGCATGTCAACGATGTGTTGCATGTCTGTGTCTCCTCCAAGTTCCGAATCAATATCGCTGGGCACTTCGCTGCTTCCCGCAGGTAAATCGACAATCTCAGGTGCGGAGTCTTCGCTGACAACCGATGGTGACGCCTCCTCTCGGGGCGTGGGCGTCTCAGGCGGCTGTACCGGGGTTTCGGCCTCCAACATGAAAGCTGGTTGATGACCGTCATTCTCAGGTGAGTCATCCCAAAGCCGGGCAGACGGGGGAACACCGGGGCCAGGGCTCCGAAGAAAATGGATAGCAATGTTGGACCGCTGATCTCGGTCGTTGGTATACTCAAGACGACTACTGTCGTACGAGATGCTTGCCCGAATCGGGTAGAGAAAATCAGTGCCCAGGAGAAGCTGATAGTTGAGGGCGGTGCTGACGAACGGACACAGTAGTATCGTAAGATCGCCAGTAGACACTTGTATGTCGTGGCACACGGAGTGATTGACACAGCGCGTGTTCAGTTTGCCGTTAGGGTTTCAGTGGCCATCTCGTTGGGCCGACGGTTGGGTTTCCCGTTGTTCAGTTTATCATGTGTGCGCGAACTCTCTCAGAAGTGAGCGCGGCATTTACTGCCTGTATAAGTATCCTCGTCTTATTCCGGTAGAACATGAGCAGTTTCTGTGCGAATGTGCGTGAACTTGGTTGCATTAGGCCCATGAGGTAGATTCGTCGCTACAGGGAGGATAGTTTCGGGCCATCTGCGTCACTTAGGCTCGCTGCTCAGCCGAGCTGAGCAGCGGTGATACACGATTGCTGTCTTCACAGATACACCTCTTAGTGTATGGATTGCACCTCTTAGTGCGCAGTTCTTGCCTGTACAAGGCATTGCTGTAACATCCCAACGAGTGCCGCCGCAACAACATCTCTCGTGGACGACAACGCGCAAAGATAAAGTCAGCTGTGCATTGCAGACCGTGTGCCGCTGACAGAGTCTGCGCAGGTGCTGTCCTGCGTCTGCCCGCTTGCAGTGCGCATCCGCCGCTTTGTCCCATTGTATCACCGCTCAAGATCTCCATCGGGTCTGCGAGTCATCATTTGTGGTCAACAACGTCTGTTTCAGTAAGGCTGGGCGCGATTCTGCCGGTTCGTTTGCCGCGCAGTGAGGCTTGCATGTGACATCGTGTGCTGCGAAGACCATCGTGCCTTGCGGGTTCGTAAGCCCGGATTCGCTCGCTTTGCTGGCTTATCTGTCTGATTCATCGGCCATTACGGGAACAGGGCGGACCCCACGCCGTCCCGCCACCTCTGTGATCGCCTGCACTTGTTTCGAACCTGGCGCCGCGGCCTCGCGATCAAGCAACTCGAGCACACGATAGCCGTAGTTCTGATTCTGAAGAACCTGCTGAGCCGTTGCCATTACTTACGCCGGTAAAAGCTGGACCAGCTGACATCGGTGCCTTAGAACGCGCGCTCCGCAAGCTCAAACGTGCTCAGGGTGCTTTGCCAGCAGCTGACGACCCCTCTGGTTCGCTTGCTGCTGCTGCTGCTACTCAGGGTGCCGGCGTTTCGACTGACCAAGGCACTGGTGCTGAGTCGGTTGGTGCAACCGGCAAAGGACCTGACGCCGCCGCGTCAGCTGCCCCAGTCGCGCTTGCCCAACCGAGCGGTTCGGGAGCCGGTACTACTGTAGCTGCGGCTGCCGTGGTAGTACCGCGCGTCCCGGTCGCAAGTCGATCAGCCGAGACCAGTGGCCTGCCGTCAGGTCGGCCGCCTGCACCGCCCCGGCCCACCATGGCGCAACCACACGTCCCACTGCCTCCGATCCCGGTCTACAAAACCGCCACGGACAAGGATCCCGGCATCACACTGACCGAGTGGGCCCTCCAGATGAAGGCCTTCGGCATCGAGTGTACACTGGGGGGCACTTCCCGGCCCAGCGTCTCATCGTCGCCGAGCTCTGCCTCCTCAAACAGCCGGACAACCCCGTCGGCAACCTTTGCCGTCAGTCCGGCGAGGCCTGGCTCAAGGACCATGCAGATGGTTACGCCGCCCATTTCGTCGCCAAGCCGCCCGCTGGCGGCGCTGCTGTCCCCGAGTACAACGGTCAGGCTTACGGTGACACCCCCGACGTCTTGGCCTACATCGTCAAGCGGGTACAGCAGCACCGTGGTGGTGCTGAGCGTGCGAGCCCGGAAGAAGTGACCCAGTATAAGCGCCGTCCGGGCGAGACCGTGCAGGAGACGGTTGACCGCTTCATGCGGCTGAAGCGGTTGGTCCCGGAGGGGCTTCTCACCGATCACCAGTTTGCCCGCTCGTTCTTCAACAGCCTGAAGCACGAGTGCATCAGGCAACACATCGACCGGCAATGCGTCGATGCTGGGCGCGACGGTGTATGGAAGTTTGACGAGGTCACCAAGTGGGCGCTCAAGTTCGCCCGTAACTCTGCCACCCTCGCGGACCTGGAGCGGAAGGACAAGCAGGAGGCAGAAGCAGGTACGGCCGGGTCGGCGTCGCGGACCCCACGCCGTCCCGCTACCCTTGTCACGGACACCACCACCCCGCCATCCACGCCCACCACCTCCGACTTCACCGCTGCCGTCACGGCCGCCGTCACTGCCGTGCTCCGCCAGATGCCCGGGGCCAGTCAGTCGGGTCGGGGCGCGCAGGGTGGCCAGCAGCCACGGCAGGAAGGCGGGGGCCGGGGCGGGGGCGGGGGCCGGGGCCAGCAGCCCGGGGTCCGGGGCCGCGGGCCCCGCCGTGATGACCGCCCGCAGCAGGGAGGTGGGGGCCAGCAGCCTGCACCGCGTAACTGGCGTCCGGGGCCAATCACAGGCTCCCTGCCGCCCTGCGCGTTCCCCGGCTGCCGCGGCAACCGGGAACGGCACAGCCAGGACTTCTGCCGTGCTGCCCACGAAGCGGGCCTGCCGACCGTTTTCTCCGCCGAGTATCAGCAGCCACCCGCTGCCGCAGGTGCTCTCTGCACGCGGGAGGACGAGCTGGCGGCTGCACACGCGGCGTGGGGTGGCAACCAGCTGGATACCGTGCTGGTCACCAAGGCTGAGGCCCTGCTGCCGTCGCACCTGTCCCGCAGCGTGCTGGCGGCAGCCGATCCAGTCTGCAGCACCATCGCTGCGAGCTGTGCCTCTCGGGATCAGACGCTCGCCGGCTTCCAGCAGCGCCCGCCAGCCCCGCTGCCCAGCACCGTCGCCTCCCGCAACCCCCTCCCAGCCTCGGCGCCCTGCTCCGTCCGACTCACGAGCACCACCGTCAGCGGTGACACGGTGGACGTCCAGCTCAGCGGAGCGAAGGCGGAGCGGATCTTGCAGCACGCTCTGCGGGAGGTCACCGGCGGGTCGCCGCCCGCCGGAACGGCTGGCCTCACGTGCGCCGCTGTGGTCCCCAGCGCGCCTGACTGCGACGCCCGCGAGCATGTCCTTCCCGCTGAGGGCAGCCCGCCTGACCCGCTGGTCAGCGCCGCGACAGCCCCAGTGGATTCACGGTACCCCATTGTCCAGCAGCCGCCAGTCCGCCTGGTCAGTTTGAGTCCGCAGCTCATGACTGACCGTCACTTCGCGGAGCTCACGCAGTCAGAGCGTGACCTCCTGCTCATGCAGCGTCGCACCGAGGTCCCGGACCTTGTGCAATGGTCCAACCGCTCGCTGCCGGAGGCTCTCGCCATCACCGACGCCAGCGGGCGGCTGCGCATCGACAACCAGCCGATCTTGGACACAGCATCGACGCCTACGCTCATTGACGCGGATTACGCTCGGGAGCTGGGTCTCACGCCGCAAGGGCACGGGGCCATCAACACGGCCAGCGGTACCGGGGACGTCGTCGGCCGCGTCTTTGGTGTGGACCTTGTCCTCGCCGCCACCACACCGTACGAGACACGCACACGGGTGGAGCTTCTGGCGGTGGCGCACGAGTTTGCTGCTGCTGCGGGTTTCAAGATCCTCGTCGGGCTGCAGCTCATCAACGGCGTGGATGCCCGGATCCACCACTTTCCACAGACCGCCATCTCCTTCCGCCCGGAGCTCGCCAAGGGGGGGCCCCTCCCCGCCGTCCCGCTGACGGTGCTCGTGGAGGCGCAGCGCATTCCCCGCGAACGGGCCGCTCTCATCTCAAGGATGCGCCACACCATGTGGCAGCCGATGCCGCCAGCGGTCACTTGCGTGACGGTGCACGACCAGGGCACTCAGGAGGAGGAACGCCTGGACTACAGCAACGACGACGACAACGATGGCGGTGCTGCGCTGGCTGCGGGCACGGAGCACACCGTCCCCGGCAATGCTGATCCCCAGCTGTCATCCGAATCATCCGGGTACGCAGGGCCGCTGCCCACCACTGCGCAGCTTCGACACCTGGGTTTAGAGCCCGTCCGCGGCGATGATCGGCGCCGTGCGCAGGAAACTGCCATCCGGCGGCACTTGTGGCGGATGGGTGCCACCACGCCGGCAGAGTTGCTCACGCTGCTGCGCCAGCCCGCCAGGGAGCCGGTGCCTGCACGACATCCATGCCGAGACGCCCCGAGGGTTGCCTTCGACCACCGCCACAGAGGCCGCTCCCAGCCGCCTGCTGGCCGCTCGCCCAGCCGTGGACCACCCCGTGACCGACACCGCTCACTCAGTCGCAGGCCGCCTCATGACCGTCACCGCTCACCCAGTCGTGGCTCGTCCCGCAGCCGATACTGCTCTCATAACCAGGGCGCCGTGAGCGACCGTGGGGCACGCGGGCGCTCACCGGACCGACCACCACCGCTGTCAGGATCTGCCACCGTCGGAGATGACCGTGGTCGCGGCGTGTCGCATGCCCGCCCACCAGCCCACCGTCAGGAGCAGCGCAGCAGGAGTCGCAGCCGCAGCCCCGGCCATGCCCCGCGCGCGCGCCGGGGCCGCAGCCCTGAGCGTCCCCGCATGCTGCCGCGAGGCCGCAGTCCATCCCAGGACCGCAGCCCACCACCGCCGTCGCCGCCACGCCCTGTGGTCCACGACCTGGTGGCGCCGTCAGGTTTCGACGCCATGCCGTACATTCTCAACGCGGACGGGTTCTTCAGCGTCTCCTTGCCAGCCACCGCCTCCCAGCCAGCCCGCACGGCCCTGCCGGCCACCGTTGGCATCGACACCGGGTTCTCTGGCTTCATCAGCTTCAACCGTAACTGGCTGGATCAGGCCAGCTTAAGTCACGATCGCACGCCTGTCAAGGTATACGACTTCGATGGGTATAGGCACCACAGCCTCGGCATTTTCCAGGGCAGGTTCCAGGTTGGCAACAGTCCGGGCCGCCTCATCAGCTGGGGCCCCGCCGCGGATAGCCCGTGGCCTGTTCTTTCCGGCCTACGATATGATCTCGTGCTAGGGCAGACGTTTGTGCGCAATTACTGCAACGTCCTTCCACTTGCCGTTGAGCCGCGCATTGAGATCCGGGTCCTCGGCGAGCGCTTTGATCGTCCCCTTGTCCTGGGCAACACATCGAGCCTTCGTTTCGCCTCCGCCACGATGGGGGGGGTTGCATCCCTGGAGCACGTCAGCGCTGCAGACACGCCGCAGCCGGAGGTCACGGAGGCTGATCTCGATGCCGAGCTGGAGACGCTTATGGCGCGACGTCGGGATCTGGAGGCCGCCATCTGGCTGGAGCTCCGGGACCGACGGGCCCGGTGGCTCAAGCGGCAAGAGCGCAAGGCGCGCAACCTCCTCCGCAAACGCCGCAAGACGGAGGAGCGGCAGCGTGCTGAAATGGCTGAGTTGCGCGCGCAGGCCGAGCTGCAGAGAGTGCGAGAGTCGAAGCGGCACATGCGTGCTCAACGGGCTGCCCTGCCACCACCGCCCCCGGAGCCTTCGCCGTCCCTCGGTAACCGGTTCTGGAAGGGGCTGGCGAGCATACACTTTCAGAGCGTCGGCAGTGGCCTGAAAGTGGTTTTGCTCCTCCTGGTCTTGCAGCTGCTGGCGCTGCATGCCCAGGCGGGCAGTGTACCCCCTCATCAGCCGCCACTGGAGGGGTACGGCAGCCAGAACGGGGCTGCTCCCACGGTGGCGCGTTTGCATCACTGGTTCCCAACACCAGGTACGTCGACCGTGCTCGTGGGCAACCACGACGTGACATCACGTGGCCGGGTGTTGACCGTGGAGCCACGAGTGTTAGCTGGGGGATCGAGCGTGCCTCCTGCCCAGCAGCGGCCCAACCCAGCCCCGTCGATGGCCGCTGGCTCAGTCACGCCGGAAGGGAAGCGGCACCCGGGCGATGATTCGAGTTTTGTCAAGGACGCGCAGTACGGGTACACCTGGTGTGAGCGCCCGGACCTATCCCCGGAGATGCGCACTAAGTTGCGGGAGTTGCTGCAGCGAAATGACGACATATTTGCCCGGTCGTTGAAGGGTCTTGGCTGCTACTGTGGGGAGTTGGGGCCGGCAACCATAGAGCTGGTGCATGATCGTCCCATCTGGCAAGCCCCGCGGCGGCACTCCCCTCGGGAGCTGGTCATTCAGGATGAGAAGTGTGCTGAACTTCGGGACGCTGGCATCATCGTGCCATCCACCTCCACTAAGTACGCCATGAATTCCACCATGCCCGCTAAGAAAGACGCTGACGGCAACTGGACTGACAGCCGGTACTGCTGTGACGCACGTCCCCTGAATGCCGCCACAGTGCCGGACAAGTATGCGCCGCCTCTGCCTGAGGAGCTGTTCGCACGTGTGGGCAACGCCCGGTGGCTGTCCAAGATGGACTGCCGGGCAGCGTTCAACCAAATCCCGCTGCGTGAGTGTGATCGCGAGAAAACTTCCTTCTGGTGGAAGGGGTCGCTGTGGATGTACTGCCGCAATCTGTACGGCCTGAAGAACGCCACGGCGCACTTTCAGCGCATCATGGATCACCACATTCGCAAAGCTGGACTCCAACACTGTGCAATGGCGTTTGTAGATGACATCCTCGTATACTCACAAACTGCGGAAGAGCATGCTGAACATCTTGCGCGGGTGTTGGAGATGCTCCGTTCCATTGGCCTGAAGCTGCATCCTGATAAGACCGTGCTCGCTGCCCACACGGTCGAATTCTTAGGGCACATGGTTAGTGCGGACGGACTGCGCCCGATGGATGCGAAGATCGCGGCGATCCAGGCCCTAGCGCCGCCAATCAACCGCACCGAGCTGCTGAGCCTCTTGGGGCTGATGAATTACTACCGCTGCTATCTCCCCAAGTTCAGCGAAATGGCCGCGCCGCTCAACGCACTGACGCGCAAAGGTGTTGTGTGGGACGACAATGTGTGGGGCCCTGAACAGCAAGGAGCCCTTGACGCGCTGAAGGCGGCGTTCCGCCGTGAAGATCTGGTGCTACGCCGTGTGCAGCCGGACAGGCCGCTCATCCTTCACACTGACTTCTCGAACCTGGGCATCAGCGGGGTTTTGGGTCAGTTGGGTGACGACGGCAATGAGTATATGTGTGCGTGTGTCTCGCGCTCCTTGAATGTTCATGAGAAGAACTACACGTCCTACAAGGGCGAGATGCTTGCTGCTTGCTGGGCCATGAAGGTCCTCCGCCCGTATCTGCATGGGCGGAACTTCACACTTGTCACTGACCACGCCCCGCTGCTCTGGCTGATGGAGAATGAGAACCTCACGGGGCAGTACGCACGCTGGGCCTTGATCATGCAAGAATATGACTTTGACGTGTGCCATCGCCCAGGTGCGCTGCACCAAAACGCGGACGCACTGAGCCGCAGCCCGTTGCCTTCCACCTCAGACGGCACCGGCGCACGGATGGATGAGGAGGCTGACCCGGTGCCGCCCCGCCCCAAGCTGGTCAACTACCCTGGCTCGTTGGTCACGGGTGAGGCTGCCGTGCTCGCGGGTGGGCATGACGTGCTGCTGCACAAATCCCGTCAACTTCATGATCGGCTCCATGCTGTGCTCAACACCTCTGCGGGGACGCTGCCCACCAGTGATGAGCTGCTCTCCGGACACAACGGGGTCTTGGGGGATGCCACCGCTGCACCGCCCCTCGGATCCTCTCCTCGCGCAGCCGCTCAAGAGCTGCTGTTGCTGTCCAATCGGCTGGTGCGGGATCACCGGGTGGCACTCCGTGCTGTCAGCTGTGAGCCACCACGGGCGCAGGCAGTTCAGTCTGGCCCGTCCCCCGATGCTGACCCTCAGACTATCTCTCTGAACTCCAGCCTGGTTTCCCAACATTTCTATGAACGTGCTCACGCAGACGGTTTGGTGCTTGTGGAAGCTGGTGAGCATGCATCTGCGTTGGAGGCCTGCCTGCGCGCCGGCTGGCGAATCCGTCGCTACATGGTGCTGGGCTGCTCTCCGCTGACTGTGCCCATAGTACAACGGCGGGTAGAGCGTCTCCGCGTCCAATACCCGGAGCTGCTCATGGCACGGGCCACGGAACGGCCCTGCGCGCCGTTGCAGGACGCGCACGTCTCCGCAACCTCTTTGAAGGCACTGGGCGCCCTGAATGGTGAGCAGTGGCTTGTGGCAGGGGGGGCACCGCAGCTGGACGGTGTTGAAGCACGGCAGCTGCTGAATCTCATCGGCACGCTGCAACGTTTGCAACCCCGTCTACCCCCGGCTACTTGGTTGAGGTCGCGGGTAACCTCACCGACAACGATACATTTGGCAATGGCAACGTAATTGACCTCGCCAGATTGGGTCGTGCGCAGCATCACTTGGTCACTGTGTGGACCAACTTGGCCGATGCAGGCCAGTTGCGTCGTTTACTTTCTGCGCATTCATGGAACGGGGTTGCGGCCGACATCTCTACGTGTCTGCCCCTGCACCGGCTGCCACCGGTGGAGGCGCCTTTGCCTCGGCCGTACCACCCCTGTGACGTCCCGGGCGCGCCTCCGCGTGTGATGCCTCCTGGGGATTTGTTCTCCGTTCCTGTCAGCACTGATTCAGCTGATCGTGGCCTCAACGTTTCCCAACTTGAATGCATTCTGGGGCTGCCACCTGGAGCGACAGCACACCCTCAGATGGATGACGCTGCCCGCCGCCTGGCCCTGCAGCGGGGTGTGTGTCTTCCGGCTGCCGCACATCTATTCGGGTTCTCACAGGCCCTCCATCGGGCTTTCCTATGTCCGTCGCACATGGCCACGCTTGCACCCCGTGCGGTGGATCCGGCGTCCAGGCTGGGGGGGAGCCCTCTGAATTGTTGTACACAGCCAGCACGCCGGCCACCTTACTCACCACCGCTGCGCCGCGTCAGCGCAGCCTTTACGAGAACACGGTGTTGTTATCAGAAATGGCCGAGTCGGCTGACAAGGAATGTGCCTCGAATCTGACTGACCCACACTCCGATGCAGGAATGCTACGATACCTGCGCAATGGGCAGGCTGATGAGAATCTCACACCTTCGGAGCTGCGGCGGATTGTCAAGCGGTCTGCATCGTACCGCCTGCAGAATGGTGCGCTGGTGAGGATTATGGCGAACGGGGTCACACGCGTGGTACCTCCACCGGCTCAGCGCCGGGCCCTCACCGAGGACACTCACAAACGCCTTGGTCACTTTGGGACACGACGTACGTTGGGGCTGCTGCAAACTGGTTTTTGGTGGCCTGGGATGTCGCGAGACGTTGCCGCGGTGGTCGGGTCCTGCAAGCTGTGCGATCAGGCCAATACAACGGGCAATGTGCGGCCTGAGCAGCTGAAGCCGCTGCCAGTCAAGGGTCCGTTTTACCGGTGGGGTGTGGACCTCTGTGGGCCGTTCCCGCAAACGGCCAAGGGGAATACGTACGTCCTCGTTGCGATTGAACACTTTACCAAGCACATTGAACTTGTCCCGCTGCCGAGCAAGGAGTCTGTCAACACGTCGCAGGCGCTGCTCGACAATGTGCTTTCCCGTTTCTCTGCCCCAGCGGAGGTCCTCACGGATCGGGGCCAAGAATGGCAAGGTGCCTTCGCGGCGCTCCTGGAACAATGCTTTATTGACCACCGGGAAACATCGCCTGACCACCCGCAAGCTGACGGTGCCGCGGAGCGCATCGTACAAGTGGTCAAGCGCAGCTTACGTAAGTTCTGCGCACAAGAGGGTAACGCGCGGAGGTGGGATGAGGCTCTACCTTGGATCGCACTGGGGTACCGCTGCTCACCCCAGGCGTCCACTCAACTGTCGCCGTACTACATGTTGTACGGGGTTGAACCGGTAGTTCCGCCGGCCGTTCGTGAGCGCTGCAAGGAAGTGCTGGATTTTGACAACCCTAAGAATGTTTACGAATTCCTCATTGACCGTGCGCAAGCATTTCAGACACACATCCCCGCCGCGGGAGGGAACCTCCTTATCGCCCAACATCGCGACACACACCGCTATGCGCGCGTGAGGGCAGGGGGCTACAAGCCACGGTTTGCACGTTTTGAACCAGGAGACTACGTGTACGTACTGGAGCGCAACCGCACGAGCACTCTGCAACTGCCCACGCGTGACAACGTGCTCCGTGTCATAGAGGTTACACCCGCTGGTGTAGCTACACTGCAGGGGCGCTGCGGCTCCCAGCGCAAGGAGCATGTGCAGAACCTCGCACCGTGTCACCTGCCTGATCTAGACCCTGTCATTGACCCTCGGCTAGCCAAGCCGCCAGTTGATTTGGCGTGTGAGGTATGTGGCTTTCCTGACAAGGAACACTTGATGCTCTTGTGTGACTCATGCGGCTCTGGCTGGCACACGTACTGCCTGCGGCCACCACTCAAGACTGTTCCGAAGGGCACATGGATCTGCCCTGACTGCACCCACGGTGGCGTCACCAAGGAGCAAGTGGAGGCCAAACCGCTGCCTGTTGCGCCTGCACCGACACCCGCCTTGTTCCCCAGTGCCGCGCAACGCCGTCGCCGTGAAGCAGCTGCTGCCCTGGACGGCAAGAAGCTCCGGCGGCGTTTCAAGGACCCCAACTCGCTGGAGCCTCAAGTTCGCGAGGGTACCTTATGGTACCTGGGGCCGGAGGCTGGTACACAGCCCCTGGAGGCGCGCTATACAGACGGGACCACGGAGCGTTTCACACCTGCGCGAGTGAAACCCTGGCTTCTGTCGGATGAGGACGTACTACAGACGCACATGCAGCGCAAGATTGCGTTGACCACACGTGAGCGTCTCCCTGACCACTGGGATTTGGACACCGTTGCGGGGGTACATGGTGCGTTAGGTGCCATGATGCCTGGCGGGATCTTCGCGCCGGAGTTGGTTGCCGAACTGGCCAGATGCACAGGTACCGGCGCCTCCGCTCGTTCGTGCGGAGACTCGTCAGCCGTCCCAGAGGTGACTGCGCGGGACCACTTCGAAGTGGACGTGCTGCTTAACCACGTAGATCTGTCCGTGTGCACCGGGATTCTGGACCCTTGGAGCGGCTCTGGCAATCTAGCGAATCAACTCCGTGCACGGGGCACGGCGCCATGTTGTGCTGAAAAATGCGCATCACCCCAAGGCTGATGCGGAGCGACATGAGGATGCACTACAGCCCGCATTCTACCGTCAGTTGCAGCAGGTCTGGCGGTATGATGCCATCGTGTCCGAGCCGTGGAGCAAGTTAGTAGATTTCGCACTGCCGTTGGCAATCACTTTCGCGCCTATTGTTGCGTTTTATGTTCACACTGAGCACCTGAGCAAGGCCCACGACCTGCGCCGGCGCTACCTCAACGCGCTGGCCGGTTTAGGACGCATTGTGTTCCTAGTCACTCCCCCGCGGGCCCCGCGGGGTTTGCGCCGAGTCTGGTTGTTGGTTTTCGAGAGCCGTCGGGTTCGGGATCAGTTGATGCAGGTTCGGGTGCGGGATGAGAGTGCCTGGATTCTGACGTAGTGTGTCTGCGTTAGCACTATCTTGCTGTTGAACTGACTCATTAGTTACAGGGCACCACGGCGCCCTCCGTTCGGGTCGTACTATCTGCACGGCACTTCATCTTGTCTCATTCAGCTACTCCTAACGTTTTCGCTGGGGGGGAATCTCCCCGTGCCGTACGTGCCGTGCAGCGTACGCAGTGTGTCATGACAGCTGTCGTGGCACACGGAGTGATTGACACAGCGCGTGTTCAGTTTGCCGTTAGGGTTTCAGTGGCCATCTCGTTGGGCCGACGGTTGGGTTTCCCGTTGTTCAGTTTATCATGTGTGCGCGAACTCTCTCAGAAGTGAGCGCGGCATTTACTGCCTGTATAAGTATCCTCGTCTTATTCCGGTAGAACATGAGCAGTTTCTGTGCGAATGTGCGTGAACTTGGTTGCATTAGGCCCATGAGGTAGATTCGTCGCTACAGGGAGGATAGTTTCGGGCCATCTGCGTCACTTAGGCTCGCTGCTCAGCCGAGCTGAGCAGCGGTGATACACGATTGCTGTCTTCACAGATACACCTCTTAGTGTATGGATTGCACCTCTTAGTGCGCAGTTCTTGCCTGTACAAGGCATTGCTGTAACATCCCAACGAGTGCCGCCGCAACAACATCTCTCGTGGACGACAACGCGCAAAGATAAAGTCAGCTGTGCATTGCAGACCGTGTGCCGCTGACAGAGTCTGCGCAGGTGCTGTCCTGCGTCTGCCCGCTTGCAGTGCGCATCCGCCGCTTTGTCCCATTGACAAATCTCCCCGTGCCGTACGTGCCGTGCAGCGTACGCAGTGTGTCATGACATGTAGCTCAGTAACACGCCCAGCTGCGCGACCGCGATTGCCGTCCGCATTCAGAAAGGTCACCTCCGAATCCTCTACCATGTGTAGCAGGTCTAGACGTCGTAGCGTGTCACGCGTGATGACACTATGAGAAGCGCCAGAATCGATGACCGCGGGGACAGGGACTAGATCGCCTCGCCCATCCGCTAACAGTACGGTAGCCTTACAAACTTGCCAAGGCGGTGCGACAGGGTCGGTCTGCCAAGCAGGGACTGCCGGAGACGGACGCTCCGAAAGAGAAGCTTGCATAGCGCCTACTGTAGGCCGCGCGGGTCCAAACGTAGGTCCAGGTTGGGGGTTGCCGGGGCTAGCATGCTGTCGGGCCAACCCAAGGACTCGACTGCCAACCTTCGTGTAGATGCTGATGGGGTTGCACCGAAGAGATGTACTCAATGGTAGCGCATACTTGTTAACCTTATGAACGATGTCCTCGGCGATACGCCGTTCTTCTTCTTGTGGGTCCGCAGGGATAGGATCGGTGCGACTGCTAGGCTCTGCTGTGCGTCGCCGCGGACGAGGTTCAGCGCTGGCGACGCCACGCCGGGCTGGAGCGGCACCTTCAGCTGCTGCAGCACGCTCTGACATCGGCGTGTCTGCGGCGGCTGGGACTGGGTGCTGATGCGCCTGAGGTCCAGGCGAAGTCGTGGCTGGAGTACTGGGGGAAACTGCCGGGGGCACGACGGGACGTACAACGTTGGTACGGCCTGCCGTAGTGGGATGGGGCGCATCCTGGCCAGGAGCGGCGGTCGGACGCTTGCGGGGAAGCGGCATGGGCTCGAAGTCGGCCACACGCTTGATGTAGGCGGCGGGCGGGGTAGCTGGTTGGAAGCGAGCACAGATGCCCGGATGTTCCATCTGTGAGAGGTGTGGGCCTTCGTAGTGGGTGTCGACCTTCTCCCACAACTGCACATTCGAGTTGCGTTCCAGCAACAATGTTAAGCGCGACAACTGACGAGCGATGTCGTCGACTCGGGATTCAAGCGGTTCACTGCCTGGTGGCGTAGTATCATCAGGGCGCGGACGACTCTGCCAGGGACCATTTCCGGCGGGCTTCTGCTCTGGCCGTCGTGGCTCCATGGGACGTTGCGCAGCTGAAGGGGTGCGAGGTCTGTCTGGACGAGAACCGTTAGGGATCTGGGAATCAGGCACGTTGCCATGGGGACGACCGCGACGGTCTTCCCAACGTGGGGACGTCCGAACAGGATGGCTGCGAGCGTCTATCTCGCGAGCTCGTGGCGGGGGAAACGAATCAAAGGAGCCGGCCGTATCCTGACGGTCCAGGCCTTCATTGACGTAGATGGCGCAACGTACGGCATCCTCGAAGCTGGATGGCCGCATAATAAAAACCTTGCTGTAGATCTTGGCCTGTAGCCCTTGCAAGAAGTTATGCATGTGGATGGGGTCGTGTTGCGTATCCACTCCCAGTTGAGCAGCTAGGTCGCGGTAGCGATCGGCGTACATCCGTACAGCCTCGCCCCGCTCTTGTCGACAGTGAGCTAGCCGGCTGAACAACTCTTCTTGAGTAGGATCGAACCGCTCTAGGAACGCGGTCTTGAAACTAGGCCAGTCGGGGAGAGACGCTTCAACGCCGGCCTGCCAGCAGATGGCTTCATCTCCTAAACGACAAATGGCGACGTCCAGCTGAGCGTCTTCGCTCCAGCCGTACATGCGCCCACATCGCTCAACCCTAGCTACCCATTGCCGTGCGCTGTCTCCTAGCCGGAAGATGGGCACAGATGAGACGCTAGAGGGGTGAGGGCGAGAGGCGAAATGCTGTTGTTGTTGACCGTCCATGGCTGCACGACCAGGTAGGCTGCCTAACAGATAGACTGTTCAGAAGATAGCTAGAGACCGGGCTATGAACCTGGTCTCGATACCACCCGCACCGGGGCGGGCCACGCCCCGTGGGCGCCCAAAATTTTTCGCGTATGGGACAACCCGTGGGAGGACACGCCCGGGCGCCCAGGATCGTTTGTGTTAGGAATCGATACCAGCTGCGGAAGCGATCGAGATGTTTATCGAGATTTGCGGATGCGCGAGCGGTAAGCGGAAGTTGGCGGAAGTAAAGGTTTGACCTACGGCCACTGGCCCTGGTGTATTTTCCGAGCCGGAAATTAGGCAGAGTTTCGCTGCGAGGCCGTCAGGCCCAGGAAACGTTTGGTGCCTGTTTGTTTACTGGGAGAACGCAGACGGGGAAAGGAGACGTCGCGACGTAGACATACTGTAGCGTAGTCTAGCGCAGATTGAAGGTGAAGGAGGAAGAAGGATAGCTGGGGAAAGCTGTCTGTGCCCGTGTTGTGGGACAGATGTGGGAAACAAAGTTCAAGCCGTTTGCTTACAAGTACCGAAACACTCCAGAAATACTTGAGGGAATTAATCGTCCTCAAGGAGCGTGAGGGTTACGTCCCAGTGACCTTTTAGGTATGGTAACGATTTACGACCGCTTCGCCACGACTCAAAAACAACGGTCCGGCGGCGCCTTTTATATCAATCGTGCGCCCGCCATTCGTACAACTGCAGTACTGACAACGTAATACAGGCCAGTGTGCAACGTAATGCATACTGGGTGCAACGTAATGCAGGCCAGGATGACGTCGACGCAGGCCACGAGGCCAAGTGAATTACGTTGTCACAACAGTGGATAAAGTTGCTATTTATCAAACGCCACTTGACATCGACCGTTTTGCACCAGTCGTTAGGACAGCGCATTTCGCAGTCAAACGTTGCGGGTTCGAACCTCGGATGTCGCATCCGCGCATCGGTTGCGCCTCTTTGCAACGTACACGGCAGATGTCTTGAGTTCAACTCACACGAACTGTATGTTATTTTGATTGACCGTGCTCATCGTCGTGTGTCCGGACAACAATTATAACCTACGCGACGAAAACTGTCCGCCCAATCGCAACGGAACTCAGGAAAGTTCGCTACAGCTGTAGCGGTCCCCCCTTTCGAAAACCTGGCCCCCTGGTCAGGTGGCTCGGAAATCGGGGACTGCCCTCGGTTCTCGCATTACCAACACTCGACTGTATAGCAAAGTCGAACCCTTCGAACACATCGGACAGCCGAGGCTGGTACGAAGCAGTACATCGGACTTCGTCAAGTATAAACGCGACCGCATTGTCGATACATGCCACTCATCATTTTGGTATGTATTTGTTTGTTTGACGTATGCTATAATCCTTGCGCAGTGAATGGCAGCATCATAATGTATCTGTACGTAGAGAGCAGTGACGCAACCATATCCTCCCTTCGCAGTATCCGCTCTTACCACTAAACACGTCCATTTTTCAGCAGCAACGACCAACACTTCCATTCATCCACACACTTAACACTACCAAGCTTATTCGCTAGCCTGACCCTCGCCTTTCTTCGGACTGGGCAAACGCGGGTTCACATGCTCTCCGCCGCGCGCACGCGCTGCTCTGCCCGGTGGGTCTGGCCACTATTTAGGAGGTCTCGACCTTAGCGCTGAGCTGGTTTACCAGAATGTTGAAGACCGTCTGACCGAGGGGCTGGACGCCGTCGCCGACGACAAGCGTCGCTCGAGCCAGTTGGAGGAGCCAGCTGACCATGGTCGCGTGGTTGTCCACCATCAGGTAAAAACCGGCTGAGTCCAGGCCCGGCAAGAACCGGGGCGCAGCCCAGGGACCCTGCCTCCTGCTCCGCGTTGTCCTCACGAACCAAGGACACCTCGCGGCGCTTAAACGGCGGAAGGACCGAGGCCGGCTGGACGCGCACGCGCCGCTTACGGAACTGAGGCGACCCATTCCCCATACCGCTGTAATCGACCTGGGCCAGGTTGAAGATCCGCGCCGAACGCCGAAGAGTGGCCATGACGACGATGAGCTGCTGCTTAAAGCGATAAGGAAAGGTAAAGTAACGGGATGGACTGTAGAACTTGATGTGATGTGGTAGATGTGGGCTCTGGTTACATCGCCACGTATTTTTATACCACTACACAGCCGACTTGACAACCGCACTGTAACAGGGGGTCTGCTGACGTGCCAAACGGCTACACAGTGCGTGGGTTGTCCAGCCTCTCACGACAGCGGATGTACCGTAACGTAGTAGGTCACTGATCTGACTCCACCCGCAGCCGTCAGGCCTGCGTTATAAGGCTGTTTCGTACATGACGATCCGACACGGTGAGAGCTGTGCGTGGGCTACGATTCGTATATCAGACTCCTCGCCGACTGTGTTCGCCTCTCGATTCGCCATCGTCGTACTGCGTTCGAGTGCCGGTCCTACTCATTAACTGCTCTCACGCACTATTCGTCGCCTTTGGTGCCGTGAGCCTCAGGGGAAACAAAAAGCTGCCGCACAGGAACCGTAAAAGGCTGTCCGTCGGCGGTCTCCACCAACGCCAGACTGCCGGTGGCGTTCCAGTATTTGAAGAAAAATGGCCCCTCCCTGTCAGCGCCAAGCTTGTGGGAGCGCCGGGTCCATCGGCACACTGTGGCGTTTTCTGTCAGATCCGGTAGGTGCGCAAGCGCGTCGGAAGTGTCTGCTGTAGTGATGTCCTTGCTTTGGGGTTCAGCTGCCGGCAGTGGTGACGGTAAAACATCCATACCCGTAGCACGGCCGATTGGGGTCTGCGGAGTAGCAGCCTGTAAGTCGGTCTTCTTGTTCTCAGCGGTTGGCGGCATAGGAATTCCCTGCCGTTTAGCGTAGTCTCGTTGCTGCTGTACTTTGGCTTTGGTTAGGTTCTCCCCAACCTGACTAGCCATGCTGTCCAAAAGCGAACGTCGTTGCTGAAAAGCTTCATAGTCCTCCGCGCATGCCTCCACGGATTCCTCCGTTGCTGGCATCGTAATCTGAATGGCGCTGCGTTCAGCTGCCGTGGTGAGTTCCTTTCCGAAAACACACAGCGCGGGGCTCAGGCGTGTGCTATCTTGTCGTGTAGCGCGATAACCATAAAGGATACGGTATACTTCAACGTCCCAATTATCCTCTTTGTCGTTAATGCACTTCCGCAGTGCCGTCAACAGCACTCGGACTCTGCCTGCCCATTGCTCTGCGGTGAGTACACAGCAGTATGACGATGTGTAATTTTCTGATCTTGAAGTAGGCGAGCGAATTCGCCGTCCCATTCGCGGCCTTGGTCAGTCATAATGATTTCTGGGGAACCATATCGGGTGATCCACTGTTGCCAAAGCCAAGATGCCGTAGTAATGGCCTTCTTATCAGGTAGGGGGCCGGCCTCAGGCCATTTGGACCATGAGTCGACAGCCACAATCAGGTAGCTGTTTCCACGGGGCGTTGTCTTGTAGGGGCCCATCAAGTCGATATGTACACGTCCCCACAATGGAACCACTGGGAGAGGGCGCAGCTGTGGCTGACGCACCAGCTTTAGTTTATCAGGAGCGCACTTTGGGCACTTGGCGACGTGCGTCCGTACATCATGTTGCATATTTTCCCAAAAGAAACGTTTCCGCAGGAAGTCGTACGTCTTGCTGACTCCCCAATGAGCCATATCGTGAGCCTCCTGTAGGGCCGCTGCGCGTTCCTCAGGTTTCAACACACGCACACGTGATTGCTTATCTGCGCTCTTCTTCCATAGTTGACCATCTGAAAATTCATACCGCGCGGCCTTCTTGCGCAACCTTGTCATCTCCCGCAGGTTATCTTCTCCGGATGCCGAAGCATCGACGGGCAGCTTGCCGGTCTCAACGTACCGAATCAACGCACTGTCCTGCCAGATGTCCGTGACGGTTGAAGGTCCGGGTTTCGGTGCTTCACTCGAGCTGTTATCACTGCCCGAGGTAAGAACGCTTGAAGTTGAGTCGCTCTCCTTGTTAGAGTAAGACGAGGGAGAAGAAAGTGACGGGATCAATCCCTGAGTAGCAGTACGGTCGGCCACAGGACGACCTGGGGGGCCCCGGGGGCGAATAATGGCTGGCCCTCCAGCCAATTGACGATCGGCGGGAAGAGATGGAGCCGGCGTGTCCAGGGCGGGCACGGGCGGGGAAAATCGAACACGCTTGACTGGCGCATCACCAGAAGCGGTAGTAAGGCGACGCTTCGTCGGGCGGACAGATTTTGTCGAAGGTGTAGTCGGGTTATCCTTATGAAGTGGGCAGAACCATGGTCCGGCCGGGACTGCAGCAAAAGGCGGGTCCAGACATGTAGTGTGCCAACCCAGGCAACAGGAAGGCTCATCGCAAAGCAGTAGGATAGACATCGGTCGTCCACGTAGGCAGACCGCGCAAATGATTCCAGGGTCATCATCCTTATCAGTGCTTTCTAAACCAGGCGGCTCTGCGTAATCCGCCAGACGTTGATTGAGAGCAGGCCGGCGACGGCGTTTCCGTGCGCGTTCCGTTGTAGGTGTAACATCAGGCGCGTCAGTCGTCGGATGAGTTGTCTTATCCAAGCGCCGCTTGCCGAGCGAGACCAGGGAGCTGGCTGCTTCGCGCAAGGGGTCGCGCTCTGGGGAAGGCGAAGAGAGACGAGGCGGCGGGTGAGGTGCCACCGTAGCCATTCCAACAGGTGGGTTGTCCTGATGACGCTCCTCCTCTTGTTCGGCGATCAGAATCTGAACCTCGGAAGCGACAGCCGCAATTGAGCATGCCAAGATGGCGGCATCCTCAAAGGGGTCCTGAACATGATCGGTTTCGGTAGCCATGTCACGGTCCATCAAGTGTCCCAAGCGACTCAGACCATCCACATTAGAATTCTTGCGCCCAGCCTTGTGCATTACTTCAAAGTCGTACGCCTGAAGCTTGAGTGCGTAACGGGCCAACTTGCCGAGAAGGTCCCGTGCGCGTACAGTCCTCAAAGACCGAACTGCCATGGAATCCGTAATGAGCACAAAGTGCGTGCCGTACAAATAGGGGTGGAAGTGCTTGATAGCCCATAGAGCAGCGTAGGCCTCTCCATCCGCCGCGCTGTAGTTGAGTTGAGCTCCTGTCATAGCCTTGCTGGCGAATTGCACAGCGTACTCAAATCCTTCGTCGTCCCGCTGGGCTAGGCACGCGGCAACGGCGGTACGGCACCAGTCAACTTGGACCATAAACGGGCGCTGAAAATCAGGTGCGCGGAGTACAGGCTCCCGCAACAGGGCGTTCCGAAGCTCTTGAAAAGCATCTTGTTCGCGCGGGCCCCAAGACCAGGGAGCTCCTTGCTTGAGTAGCGCATATAGTGGCCGAGCGATCAGGCCAAAACCAGGGATAAGCTCCCGGTAGTAACCAACAGCTCCCAACCAAGCTCGTACTTCGCGAACGTTGGTCGGAGAAGGAATCTCTGCAATCTTCATGACGTTAGCAGGGTTGGGTCCCACGGTACCGCGTACCCCATCGAGTAGGTGACCAAGGAAAATCACACGTTGTTGCCCAAACGTGCATTTCTTAGCTGCGATCTTGAGACCAGCCATCCGTAGCAGATCGAACACCTGCTGAAGATGTCGTACATGATCTTGTAGTGTGGGGCTGAAAATCAGAATGTCATCCAAGTAGACCACCACACAGCGCTCCCGTAGCGGACCATCAGTCGATGCCGGGTGCGGAGGCGAATCCTCTAACAGCGGGCCTAGCACCTTGTGCATCAGGGTAGCGAACACGGCGGCTGACCCCTTGAGACCCATGGGCATCCGTACATACTGATACTGGGCCGTCGGCGTAGCAAATGCCGTACGCTCCTTGGAAGCCTCGTCGGCCATGGGGACTTGCCAGTAGCCAGACTTCAAATCCAGACTCGAGTAGTATCGTGTTTCACCACCCGGAGGTGCAGCAGTATCCAAAATATCCTGGATGTGACCTATCGGAAATCGAATGTCCTTAGTAACGTCGTTGACCTTGCGCATGTCGACGCAGGGCCGAAGCTCTCCGTTCTTCTTGGGGACGACTACCACCGGCGACACCCAAGGGCTGTTGGACAGCTCGATGATCCCGTCCTGAAGCATCTGCCGCATCTCAGCGTCAACGGCAGCCTTCTCGGTGCGTGATAAACGGTAAGGGTTTTGGGCGATGGGAGGATGCTCCCCTGTGTCCACTCTCATGGACACCCATGTTGTGAATCCAAGCTCTCGGTTGGTGAGGGCGAACATGTCGAAGTTGTCGGCCAGACACGTGTCCAGCAATTGGCGGTCGGGGTATGGGAGATCGGTATTCACCTTGCTACTTAGCAAGACGCGTAGCTCGGTGGTAGGAGTCTTGATGGGCCTGATCGCACGAGCCACTAGTCCGCGGAAATGGGCCTCCTCCAAGTGACCGTCGTGATCTAAACCGTCCGGAGCGATAGCAGCCGGCACGGACGCATCAAACTGTGTCGCCGTGGTAGGGCCGAAAGTGGCGGAGGAACGCTCCTCGGTCAGCAAACGTGGGATTAACAGCTCCCGGGGACTCAAAACTGGTATGGGTAGAGGGGTCGAACAGGGCGGATCGGCGGCAGTCGAAGTAGACGCCTCAGGAATCAAGTACGAGTCATCGTTGCACTCAACACCGGCTCCAAGCCAAACATCTGCCCTGGCTGCTTCACTGCCGGAGCTAACGACGCTGTCGGTGCTCCACGCATCCGCGGCCCATTCACCACTGGAGGTGCTTACTGACAAGGCCTTGTCTGACCTAAGCATCTGTCGTACAAGCATGTCAACGATGTGTTGCATGTCTGTGTCTCCTCCAAGTTCCGAATCAATATCGCTGGGCACTTCGCTGCTTCCCGCAGGTAAATCGACAATCTCAGGTGCGGAGTCTTCGCTGACAACCGATGGTGACGCCTCCTCTCGGGGCGTGGGCGTCTCAGGCGGCTGTACCGGGGTTTCGGCCTCCAACATGAAAGCTGGTTGATGACCGTCATTCTCAGGTGAGTCATCCCAGAGCCGGGCAGACGGGGGAACACCGGGGCCAGGGCTCCGAAGAAAATGGATAGCAATGTTGGACCGCTGATCTCGGTCGTTGGTATACTCAAGACGACTACTGTCGTACGAGATGCTTGCCCGAATCGGGTAGAGAAAATCAGTGCCCAGGAGAAGCTGATAGTTGAGGGCGGTGCTGACGAACGGACACAGTAGTATCGTAAGATCGCCAGTAGACACTTGTAGCTCAGTAACACGCCCAGCTGCGCGACCGCGATTGCCGTCCGCATTCAGAAAGGTCACCTCCGAATCCTCTACCATGTGTAGCAGGTCTAGACGTCGTAGCGTGTCACGCGTGATGACACTATGAGAAGCGCCAGAATCGATGACCGCGGGGACAGGGACTAGATCGCCTCGCCCATCCACTAACAGTACGGTAGCCTTACAAACTTGCCAAGGCGGTGCGACAGGGTCGGTCTGAAAAGCAGGGACTGCCGGAGACGGACGCTCCGAAAGAGAAGCTTGCATAGCGCCTACTGTAGGCCGCGCGGGTCCAAACGTAGGTCCAGGTTGGGGGTTGCCGGGGCTAGCATGCTGTCGGGCCAACCCAAGGACTCGACTGCCAACCTTCGTGTAGGTGCTGATGGGGTTGCACCGAAGAGATGTACTCAATGGTAGCGCATACTTGTTAACCTTATGAACGATGTCCTCGGCGATACGCCGTTCTTCTTCTTGTGGGTCCGCAGGGATAGGATCGGTGCGACTGCTAGGCTCTGCTGTGCGTCGCCGCGGACGAGGTTCAGCGCTGGCGACGCCACGCCGGGCTGGAGCGGCACCTTCAGTTGCTGCAGCACGCTCTGACATCGGCGTGTCTGCGGCGGCTGGGACTGGGTGCTGATGCGCCTGAGGTCCAGGCGAAGTCGTGGCTGGAGTACTGGGGGAAACTGCCGGGGGCACGACGGGACGTACAACGTTGGTACGGCCTGCCGTAGTGGGATGGGGCGCATCCTGGCCAGGAGCGGCGGTCGGACGCTTGTGGGGAAGCGGCATGGGCTCGAAGTCGGCCACACGCTTGATGTAGGCGGCGGGCGGGGTAGCTGGTTGGAAGCGAGCACAGATGCCCGGATGTTCCATCTGTGAGAGGTGTGGGCCTTCGTAGTGGGTGTCGACCTTCTCCCACAACAAGGGAGAAGAAAGTGACGGGATCAATCCCTGAGTAGCAGTACGGTCGGCCACAGGACGACCTGGGGGGCCCCGGGGGCGAATAATGGCTGGCCCTCCAGCCAATTGACGATCGGCGGGAAGAGATGGAGCCGGCGTGTCCAGGGCGGGCACGGGCGGGGAAAATCGAACACGCTTGACTGGCGCATCACCAGAAGCGGTAGTAAGGCGACGCTTCGTCGGGCGGACAGATTTTGTCGAAGGTGTAGTCGGGTTATCCTTATGAAGTGGGCAGAACCATGGTCCGGCCGGGACTGCAGCAAAAGGCGGGTCCAGACATGTAGTGTGCCAACCCAGGCAACAGGAAGGCTCATCGCAAAGCAGTAGGATAGACATCGGTCGTCCACGTAGGCAGACCGCGCAAATGATTCCAGGGTCATCATCCTTATCAGTGCTTTCTAAACCAGGCGGCTCTGCGTAATCCGCCAGACGTTGATTGAGAGCAGGCCGGCGACGGCGTTTCCGTGCGCGTTCCGTTGTAGGTGTAACATCAGGCGCGTCAGTCGTCGGATGAGTTGTCTTATCCAAGCGCCGCTTGCCGAGCGAGACCAGGGAGCTGGCTGCTTCGCGCAAGGGGTCGCGCTCTGGGGAAGGCGAAGAGAGACGAGGCGGCGGGTGAGGTGCCACCGTAGCCATTCCAACAGGTGGGTTGTCCTGATGACGCTCCTCCTCTTGTTCGGCGATCAGAATCTGAACCTCGGAAGCGACAGCCGCAATTGAGCATGCCAAGATGGCGGCATCCTCAAAGGGGTCCTGAACATGATCGGTTTCGGTAGCCATGTCACGGTCCATCAAGTGTCCCAAGCGACTCAGACCATCCACATTAGAATTCTTGCGCCCAGCCTTGTGCATTACTTCAAAGTCGTACGCCTGAAGCTTGAGTGCGTAACGGGCCAACTTGCCGAGAAGGTCCCGTGCGCGTACAGTCCTCAAAGACCGAACTGCCATGGAATCCGTAATGAGCACAAAGTGCGTGCCGTACAAATAGGGGTGGAAGTGCTTGATAGCCCATAGAGCAGCGTAGGCCTCTCCATCCGCCGCGCTGTAGTTGAGTTGAGCTCCTGTCATAGCCTTGCTGGCGAATTGCACAGCGTACTCAAATCCTTCGTCGTCCCGCTGGGCTAGGCACGCGGCAACGGCGGTACGGCACCAGTCAACTTGGACCATAAACGGGCGCTGAAAATCAGGTGCGCGGAGTACAGGCTCCCGCAACAGGGCGTTCCGAAGCTCTTGAAAAGCATCTTGTTCGCGCGGGCCCCAAGACCAGGGAGCTCCTTGCTTGAGTAGCGCATATAGTGGCCGAGCGATCAGGCCAAAACCAGGGATAAGCTCCCGGTAGTAACCAACAGCTCCCAACCAAGCTCGTACTTCGCGAACGTTGGTCGGAGAAGGAATCTCTGCAATCTTCATGACGTTAGCAGGGTTGGGTCCCACGGTACCGCGTACCCCATCGAGTAGGTGACCAAGGAAAATCACACGTTGTTGCCCAAACGTGCATTTCTTAGCTGCGATCTTGAGACCAGCCATCCGTAGCAGATCGAACACCTGCTGAAGATGTCGTACATGATCTTGTAGTGTGGGGCTGAAAATCAGAATGTCATCCAAGTAGACCACCACACAGCGCTCCCGTAGCGGACCATCAGTCGATGCCGGGTGCGGAGGCGAATCCTCTAACAGCGGGCCTAGCACCTTGTGCATCAGGGTAGCGAACACGGCGGCTGACCCCTTGAGACCAATGGGCATCCGTACATACTGATACTGGGCCGTCGGCGTAGCAAATGCCGTACGCTCCTTGGAAGCCTCGTCGGCCATGGGGACTTGCCAGTAGCCAGACTTCAAATCCAGACTCGAGTAGTATCGTGTTTCACCACCCGGAGGTGCAGCAGTATCCAAAATATCCTGGATGTGACCTATCGGAAATCGAATGTCCTTAGTAACGTCGTTGACCTTGCGCATGTCGACGCAGGGCCGAAGCTCTCCGTTCTTCTTGGGGACGACTACCACCGGCGACACCCAAGGGCTGTTGGACAGCTCGATGATCCCGTCCTGAAGCATCTGCCGCATCTCAGCGTCAACGGCAGCCTTCTCGGTGCGTGATAAACGGTAAGGGTTTTGGGCGATGGGAGGATGCTCCCCTGTGTCCACTCTCATGGACACCCATGTTGTGAATCCAAGCTCTCGGTTGGTGAGGGCGAACATGTCGAAGTTGTCGGCCAGACACGTGTCCAGCAATTGGCGGTCGGGGTATGGGAGATCGGTATTCACCTTGCTACTTAGCAAGACGCGTAGCTCGGTGGTAGGAGTCTTGATGGGCCGGATCGCACGAGCCACTAGTCCGCGGAAATGGGCCTCCTCCAAGTGACCGTCGTGATCTAAACCGTCCGGAGCGATAGCAGCCGGCACGGACGCATCAAACTGTGTCGCCGTGGTAGGGCCGAAAGTGGCGGAGGAACGCTCCTCGGTCAGCAAACGTGGGATTAACAGCTCCCGGGGACTCAAAACTGGTATGGGTAGAGGGGTCGAACAGGGCGGATCGGCGGCAGTCGAAGTAGACGCCTCAGGAATCAAGTACGAGTCATCGTTGCACTCAACACCGTCTCCAAGCCAAACATCTGCCCTGGCTGCTTCACTGCCGGAGCTAACGACGCTGTCGGTGCTCCACGCATCCGCGGCCCATTCACCACTGGAGGTGCTTACTGACAAGGCCTTGTCTGACCTAAGCATCTGTCGTACAAGCATGTCAACGATGTGTTGCATGTCTGTGTCTCCTCCAAGTTCCGAATCAATATCGCTGGGCACTTCGCTGCTTCCCGCAGGTAAATCGACAATCTCAGGTGCGGAGTCTTCGCTGACAACCGATGGTGACGCCTCCTCTCGGGGCGTGGGCGTCTCAGGCGGCTGTACCGGGGTTTCGGCCTCCAACATGAAAGCTGGTTGATGACCGTCATTCTCAGGTGAGTCATCCCAGAGCCGGGCAGACGGGGGAACACCGGGGCCAGGGCTCCGAAGAAAATGGATAGCAATGTTGGACCGCTGATCTCGGTCTTTGGTATACTCAAGACGACTACTGTCGTACGAGATGCTTGCCCGAATCGGGTAGAGAAAATCAGTGCCCAGGAGAAGCTGATAGTTGAGGGCGGTGCTGACGAACGGACACAGTAGTATCGTAAGATCGCCAGTAGACACTTGTAGCTCAGTAACACGCCCAGCTGCGCGACCGCGATTGCCGTCCGCATTCAGAAAGGTCACCTCCGAATCCTCTACCATGTGTAGCAGGTCTAGACGTCGTAGCGTGTCACGCGTGATGACACTATGAGAAGCGCCAGAATCGATGACCGCGGGGACAGGGACTAGATCGCCTCGCCCATCCGCTAACAGTACGGTAGCCTTACAAACTTGCCAAGGCGGTGCGACAGGGTCGGTCTGCCAAGCAGGGACTGCCGGAGACGGACGCTCCGAAAGAGAAGCTTGCATAGCGCCTACTGTAGGCCGCGCGGGTCCAAACGTAGGTCCAGGTTGGGGGTTGCCGGGGCTAGCATGCTGTCGGGCCAACCCAAGGACTCGACTGCCAACCTTCGTGTAGGTGCTGATGGGGTTGCACCGAAGAGATGTACTCAATGGTAGCGCATACTTGTTAACCTTATGAACGATGTCCTCGGCGATACGCCGTTCTTCTTCTTGTGGGTCCGCAGGGATAGGATCGGTGCGACTGCTAGGCTCTGCTGTGCGTCGCCGCGGACGAGGTTCAGCGCTGGCGACGCCACGCCGGGCTGGAGCGGCACCTTCAGCTGCTGCAGCACGCTCTGACATCGGCGTGTCTGCGGCGGCTGGGACTGGGTGCTGATGCGCCTGAGGTCCAGGCGAAGTCGTGGCTGGAGTACTGGGGGAAACTGCCGGGGCACGACGGGACGTACAACGTTGGTACGGCCTGCCGTAGTGGGATGGGGCGCATCCTGGCCAGGAGCGGCGGTCGGACGCTTGCGGGGAAGCGGCATGGGCTCGAAGTCGGCCACACGCTTGATGTAGGCGGCGGGCGGGGTAGCTGGTTGGAAGCGAGCACAGATGCCCGGATGTTCCATCTGTGAGAGGTGTGGGCCTTCGTAGTGGGTGTCGACCTTCTCCCACAACAAGGGAGAAGAAAGTGACGGGATCAATCCCTGAGTAGCAGTACGGTCGGCCACAGGACGACCTGGGGGCCCCGGGGGCGAATAATGGCTGGCCCTCCAGCCAATTGACGATCGGCGGGAAGAGATGGAGCCGGCGTGTCCAGGGCGGGCACGGGCGGGGAGAATCGAACACGCTTGACTGGCGCATCACCAGAAGCGGTAGTAAGGCGACGCTTCGTCGGGCGGACAGATTTTGTCGAAGGTGTAGTCGGGTTATCCTTATGAAGTGGGCAGAACCATGGTCCGGCCGGGACTGCAGCCAAAGGCGGGTCCAGACATGTAGTGTGCCAACCCAGGCAACAGGAAGGCTCATCGCAAAGCAGTAGGATAGACATCGGTCGTCCACGTAGGCAGACCGCGCAAATGATTCCAGGGTCATCATCCTTATCAGTGCTTTCTAAAGCAGGCGGCTCTGCGTAATCCGCCAGACGTTGATTGAGAGCAGGCCGGCGACGGCGTTTCCGTGCGCGTTCCGTTGTAGGTGTAACATCAGGCGCGTCAGTCGTCGGATGAGTTGTCTTATCCAAGCGCCGCTTGCCGAGCGAGACCAGGGAGCTGGCTGCTTCGCGCAAGGGGTCGCGCTCTGGGGAAGGCGAAGAGAGACGAGGCGGCGGGTGAGGTGCCACCGTAGCCATTCCAACAGGTGGGTTGTCCTGATGACGCTCCTCCTCTTGTTCGGCGATCAGAATCTGAACCTCGGAAGCGACAGCCGCAATTGAGCATGCCAAGATGGCGGCATCCTCAAAGGGGTCCTGAACATGATCGGTTTCGGTAGCCATGTCACGGTCCATCAAGTGTCCCAAGCGACTCAGACCATCCACATTAGAATTCTTGCGCCCAGCCTTGTGCATTACTTCAAAGTCGTACGCCTGAAGCTTGAGTGCGTAACGGGCCAACTTGCCGAGAAGGTCCCGTGCGCGTACAGTCCTCAAAGACCGAACTGCCATGGAATCCGTAATGAGCACAAAGTGCGTGCCGTACAAATAGGGGTGGAAGTGCTTGATAGCCCATAGAGCAGCGTAGGCCTCTCCATCCGCCGCGCTGTAGTTGAGTTGAGCTCCTGTCATAGCCTTGCTGGCGAATTGCACAGCGTACTCAAATCCTTCGTCGTCCCGCTGGGCTAGGCACGCGGCAACGGCGGTACGGCACCAGTCAACTTGGACCATAAACGGGCGCTGAAAATCAGGTGCGCGGAGTACAGGCTCCCGCAACAGGGCGTTCCGAAGCTCTTGAAAAGCATCTTGTTCGCGCGGGCCCCAAGACCAGGGAGCTCCTTGCTTGAGTAGCGCATATAGTGGCCGAGCGATCAGGCCAAAACCAGGGATAAGCTCCCGGTAGTAACCAACAGCTCCCAACCAAGCTCGTACTTCGCGAACGTTGGTCGGAGAAGGAATCTCTGCAATCTTCATGACGTTAGCAGGGTTGGGTCCCACGGTACCGCGTACCCCATCGAGTAGGTGACCAAGGAAAATCACACGTTGTTGCCCAAACGTGCATTTCTTAGCTGCGATCTTGAGACCAGCCATCCGTAGCAGATCGAACACCTGCTGAAGATGTCGTACATGATCTTGTAATGTGGGGCTGAAAATCAGAATGTCATCCAAGTAGACCACCACACAGCGCTCCCGTAGCGGACCATCAGTCGATGCCGGGTGCGGAGGCGAATCCTCTAACAGCGGGCCTAGCACCTTGTGCATCAGGGTAGCGAACACGGCGGCTGACCCCTTGAGACCCATGGGCATCCGTACATACTGATACTGGGCCGTCGGCGTAGCAAATGCCGTACGCTCCTTGGAAGCCTCGTCGGCCATGGGGACTTGCCAGTAGCCAGACTTCAAGTCCAGACTCGAGTAGTATCGTGTTTCACCACCCGGAGGTGCAGCAGTATCCAAAATATCCTGGATGTGACCTATCGGAAATCGAATGTCCTTAGTAACGTCGTTGACCTTGCGCATGTCGACGCAGGGCCGAAGCTCTCCGTTCTTCTTGGGGACGACTACCACCGGCGACACCCAAGGGCTGTTGGACAGCTCGATGATCCCGTCCTGAAGCATCTGCCGCATCTCAGCGTCAACGGCAGCCTTCTCGGTGCGTGATAAACGGTAAGGGTTTTGGGCGATGGGAGGATGCTCCCCTGTGTCCACTCTCATGGACACCCATGTTGTGAATCCAAGCTCTCGGTTGGTGAGGGCGAACATGTCGAAGTTGTCGGCCAGACACGTGTCCAGCAATTGGCGGTCGGGGTATGGGAGATCGGTATTCACCTTGCTACTTAGCAAGACGCGTAGCTCGGTGGTAGGAGTCTTGATGGGCCGGATCGCACGAGCCACTAGTCCGCGGAAATGGGCCTCCTCCAAGTGACCGTCGTGATCTAAACCGTCCGGAGCGATAGCAGCCGGCACGGACGCATCAAACTGTGTCGCCGTGGTAGGGCCGAAAGTGGCGGAGGAACGCTCCTCGGTCAGCAAACGTGGGATTAACAGCTCCCGGGGACTCAAAACTGGTATGGGTAGAGGGGTCGAACAGGGCGGATCGGCGGCAGTCGAAGTAGACGCCTCAGGAATCAAGTACGAGTCATCGTTGCACTCAACACCGTCTCCAAGCCAAACATCTGCCCTGGCTGCTTCACTGCCGGAGCTAACGACGCTGTCGGTGCTCCACGCATCCGCGGCCCTTTCGCCACTGGAGGTGCTTACTGACAAGGCCTTGTCTGACCTAAGCATCTGTCGTACAAGCATGTCAACGATGTGTTGCATGTCTGTGTCTCCTCCAAGTTCCGAATCAATATCGCTGGGCACTTCGCTGCTTCCCGCAGGTAAATCGACAATCTCAGGTGCGGAGTCTTCGCTGACAACCGATGGTGACGCCTCCTCTCGGGGCGTGGGCGTCTCAGGCGGCTGTACCGGGGTTTCGGCCTCCAACATGAAAGCTGGTTGATGACCGTCATTCTCAGGTGAGTCATCCCAGAGCCGGGCAGACGGGGAACACCGGGGCCAGGGCTCCGAAGAAAATGGATAGCAATGTTGGACCGCTGATCTCGGTCTTTGGTATACTCAAGACGACTACTGTCGTACGAGATGCTTGCCCGAATCGGGTAGAGAAAATCAGTGCCCAGGAGAAGC
This sequence comes from Eudorina sp. 2006-703-Eu-15, assembly GCA_003117195.1. NCBI lineage: Eukaryota > Viridiplantae > Chlorophyta > Chlorophyceae > Chlamydomonadales > Volvocaceae > Eudorina > Eudorina sp. 2006-703-Eu-15. Next base: position 45,203 of record BDSI01000238.1, read on the forward strand.
TGATAGTTGAGGGCGGTGCTGACGAACGGACACAGTAGTATCGTAAGATCGCCAGTAGACACTTGTAGCTCAGTAACACGCCCAGCTGCGCGACCGCGATTGCCGTCCGCATTCAGAAAGGTCACCTCCGAATCCTCTACCATGTGTAGCAGGTCTAGACGTCGTAGCGTGTCACGCGTGATGACACTATGAGAAGCGCCAGAATCGATGACCGCGGGGACAGGGACTAGATCGCCTCGCCCATCCGCTAACAGTACGGTAGCCTTACAAACTTGCCAAGCTTAAGGCCTTAAGGCGGTGCGACAGGGTCGGTCTGCCAAGCAGGGACTGCCGGAGACGGACGCTCCGAAAGAGAAGCTTGCATAGCGCCTACTGTAGGCCGCGCGGGTCCAAACGTAGGTCCAGGTTGGGGGTTGCCGGGGCTAGCATGCTGTCGGGCCAACCCAAGGACTCGACTGCCAACCTTCGTGTAGATGCTGATGGGGTTGCACCGAAGAGATGTACTCAATGGTAGCGCATACTTGTTAACCTTATGAACGATGTCCTCGGCGATACGCCGTTCTTCTTCTTGTGGGTCCGCAGGGATAGGATCGGTGCGACTGCTAGGCTCTGCTGTGCGTCGCCGCGGACGAGGTTCAGCGCTGGCGACGCCACGCCGGGCTGGAGCGGCACCTTCAGCTGCTGCAGCACGCTCTGACATCGGCGTGTCTGCGGCGGCTGGGACTGGGTGCTGATGCGCCTGAGGTCCAGGCGAAGTCGTGGCTGGAGTACTGGGGGAAACTGCCGGGGGCACGACGGGACGTACAACGTTGGTACGGCCTGCCGTAGTGGGATGGGGCGCATCCTGGCCAGGAGCGGCGGTCGGACGCTTGCGGGGAAGCGGCATGGGCTCGAAGTCGGCCACACGCTTGATGTAGGCGGCGGGCGGGGTAGCTGGTTGGAAGCGAGCACAGATGCCCGGATGTTCCATCTGTGAGAGGTGTGGGCCTTCGTAGTGGGTGTCGACCTTCTCCCACAACTGCACATTCGAGTTGCGTTCCAGCAACAATGTTAAGCGCGACAACTGACGAGCGATGTCGTCGACTCGGGATTCAAGCGGTTCACTGCCTGGTGGCGTAGTATCATCAGGGCGCGGACGACTCTGCCAGGGACCATTTCCGGCGGGCTTCTGCTCTGGCCGTCGTGGCTCCATGGGACGTTGCGCAGCTGAAGGGGTGCGAGGTCTGTCTGGACGAGAACCGTTAGGGATCTGGGAATCAGGCACGTTGCCATGGGGACGACCGCGACGGTCTTCCCAACGTGGGGACGTCCGAACAGGATGGCTGCGAGCGTCTATCTCGCGAGCTCGTGGCGGGGGAAACGAATCAAAGGAGCCGGCCGTATCCTGACGGTCCAGGCCTTCATTGACGTAGATGGCGCAACGTACGGCATCCTCGAAGCTGGATGGCCGCATAATAAAAACCTTGCTGTAGATCTTGGCCTGTAGCCCTTGCAAGAAGTTATGCATGTGGATGGGGTCGTGTTGCGTATCCACTCCCAGTTGAGCAGCTAGGTCGCGGTAGCGATCGGCGTACATCCGTACAGCCTCGCCCCGCTCTTGTCGACAGTGAGCTAGCCGGCTGAACAACTCTTCTTGAGTAGGATCGAACCGCTCTAGGAACGCGGTCTTGAAACTAGGCCAGTCGGGGAGAGACGCTTCAACGCCGGCCTGCCAGCAGATGGCTTCATCTCCTAAACGACAAATGGCGACGTCCAGCTGAGCGTCTTCGCTCCAGCCGTACATGCGCCCACATCGCTCAACCCTAGCTACCCATTGCCGTGCGCTGTCTCCTAGCCGGAAGATGGGCACAGATGAGACGCTAGAGGGGTGAGGGCGAGAGGCGAAATGCTGTTGTTGTTGACCGTCCATGGCTGCACGACCAGGTAGGCTGCCTAACAGATAGACTGTTCAGAAGATAGCTAGAGACCGGGCTATGAACCTGGTCTCGATACCACCCGCACCGGGGCGGGCCACGCCCCGTGGGCGCCCAAAATTTTTCGCGTATGGGACAACCCGTGGGAGGACACGCCCGGGCGCCCAGGATCGTTTGTGTTAGGAATCGATACCAGCTGCGGAAGCGATCGAGATGTTTATCGAGATTTGCGGATGCGCGAGCGGTAAGCGGAAGTTGGCGGAAGTAAAGGTTTGACCTACGGCCACTGGCCCTGGTGTATTTTCCGAGCCGGAAATTAGGCAGAGTTTCGCTGCGAGGCCGTCAGGCCCAGGAAACGTTTGGTGCCTGTTTGTTTACTGGGAGAACGCAGACGGGGAAAGGAGACGTCGCGACGTAGACATACTGTAGCGTAGTCTAGCGCAGATTGAAGGTGAAGGAGGAAGAAGGATAGCTGGGGAAAGCTGTCTGTGCCCGTGTTGTGGGACAGATGTGGGAAACAAAGTTCAAGCCGTTTGCTTACAAGTACCGAAACACTCCAGAAATACTTGAGGGAATTAATCGTCCTCAAGGAGCGTGAGGGTTACGTCCCAGTGACCTTTTAGGTATGGTAACGATTTACGACCGCTTCGCCACGACTCAAAAACAACGGTCCGGCGGCGCCTTTTATATCAATCGTGCGCCCGCCATTCGTACAACTGCAGTACTGACAACGTAATACAGGCCAGTGTGCAACGTAATGCATACTGGGTGCAACGTAATGCAGGCCAGGATGACGTCGACGCAGGCCACGAGGCCAAGTGAATTACGTTGTCACAACAGTGGATAAAGTTGCTATTTATCAAACGCCACTTGACATCGACCGTTTTGCACCAGTCGTTAGGACAGCGCATTTCGCAGTCAAACGTTGCGGGTTCGAACCTCGGATGTCGCATCCGCGCATCGGTTGCGCCTCTTTGCAACGTACACGGCAGATGTCTTGAGTTCAACTCACACGAACTGTATGTTATTTTGATTGACCGTGCTCATCGTCGTGTGTCCGGACAACAATTATAACCTACGCGACGAAAACTGTCCGCCCAATCGCAACGGAACTCAGGAAAGTTCGCTACAGCTGTAGCGGTCCCCCCCTTTCGAAAACCTGGCCCCCTGGTCAGGTGGCTCGGAAATCGGGGACTGCCCTCGGTTCTCGCATTACCAACACTCGACTGTATAGCAAAGTCGAACCCTTCGAACACATCGGACAGCCGAGGCTGGTACGAAGCAGTACATCGGACTTCGTCAAGTATAAACGCGACCGCATTGTCGATACATGCCACTCATCATTTTGGTATGTATTTGTTTGTTTGACGTATGCTATAATCCTTGCGCAGTGAATGGCAGCATCATAATGTATCTGTACGTAGAGAGCAGTGACGCAACCATATCCTCCCTTCGCAGTATCCGCTCTTACCACTAAACACGTCCATTTTTCAGCAGCAACGACCAACACTTCCATTCATCCACACACTTAACACTACCAAGCTTATTCGCTAGCCTGACCCTCGCCTTTCTTCGGACTGGGCAAACGCGGGTTCACATGCTCTCCGCCGCGCGCACGCGCTGCTCTGCCCGGTGGGTCTGGCCACTATTTAGGAGGTCTCGACCTTAGCGCTGAGCTGGTTTACCAGAATGTTGAAGACCGTCTGACCGAGGGGCTGGACGCCGTCGCCGACTACAAGCGTCGCTCGAGCCAGTTGGAGGAGCCAGCTGACCATGGTCGCGTGGTTGTCCACCATCAGGTAAAAACCGGCTGAGTCCAGGCCCGGCAAGAACCGGGGCGCAGCCCAGGGACCCTGCCTCCTGCTCCGCGTTGTCCTCACGAACCAAGGACACCTCGCGGCGCTTAAACGGCGGAAGGACCGAGGCCGGCTGGACGCGCACGCGCCGCTTACGGAACTGAGGCGACCCATTCCCCATACCGCTGTAATCGACCTGGGCCAGGTTGAAGATCCGCGCCGAACGCCGAAGAGTGGCCATGACGACGATGAGCTGCTGCTTAAAGCGATAAGGAAAGGTAAAGTAACGGGATGGACTGTAGAACTTGATGTGATGTGGTAGATGTGGGCTCTGGTTACACCGCCACGTATTTTTATACCACTACACAGCCGACTTGACAACCGCACTGTAACAGGGGGTCTGCTGACGTGCCAAACGGCTACACAGTGCGTGGGTTGTCCAGCCTCTCACGACAGCGGATGTACCGTAACGTAGTAGGTCACTGATCTGACTCCACCCGCAGCCGTCAGGCCTGCGTTATAAGGCCGTTTCGTACATGACGATCCGACACGGTGAGAGCTGTGCGTGGGCTACGATTCGTATATCAGACTCCTCGCCGACTGTGTTCGCCTCTCGATTCGCCATCGTCGTACTGCGTTCGAGTGCCGGTCCTACTCATTAACTGCTCTCACGCACTATTCGTCGCCTTTGGTGCCGTGAGCCTCAGGGGAAACAAAAAGCTGCCGCACAGGAACCGTAAAAGGCTGTCCGTCGGCGGTCTCCACCAACGCCAGACTGCCGGTGGCGTTCCAGTATTTGAAGAAAAATGGCCCCTCCCTGTCAGCGCCAAGCTTGTGGGAGCGCCGGGTCCATCGGTACACTGTGGCGTTTTCTGTCAGATCCGGTAGGTGCGCAAGCGCGTCGGAAGTGTCTGCTGTAGTGATGTCCTTGCTTTGGGGTTCAGCTGCCGGCAGTGGTGACGGTAAAACATCCATACCCGTAGCACGGCCGATTGGGGTCTGCGGAGTAGCAGCCTGTAAGTCGGTCTTCTTGTTCTCAGCGGTTGGCGGCATAGGAATTCCCTGCCGTTTAGCGTAGTCTCGTTGCTGCTGTACTTTGGCTTTGGTTAGGTTCTCCCCAACCTGACTAGCCATGCTGTCCAAAAGCGAACGTCGTTGCTGCAAAGCTTCATAGTCCTCCGCGCATGCCTCCACGGATTCCTCCGTTGCTGGCATCGTAATCTGAATGGCGCTGCGTTCAGCTGCCGTGGTGAGTTCCTTTCCGAAAACACACAGCGCGGGGCTCAGGCGTGTGCTATCTTGTCGTGTAGCGCGATAACCATAAAGGATACGGTATACTTCAACGTCCCAATTATCCTCTTTGTCGTTAATGCACTTCCGCAGTGCCGTCAACAGCACTCGGACGAGACGCTCTGCCTGCCCATTGCTCTGCGGTGAGTACGCAGCAGTATGACGATGTGTAATTTTCTGATCTTGAAGTAGGCGAGCGAATTCGCCGTCCCATTCGCGGCCTTGGTCAGTCATAATGATTTCTGGGGAACCATATCGGGTGATCCACTGTTGCCAAAGCCAAGATGCCGTAGTAATGGCCTTCTTATCAGGTAGGGGGCCGGCCTCAGGCCATTTGGACCATGAGTCGACAGCCACAATCAGGTAGCTGTTTCCACGGGGCGTTGTCTTGTAGGGGCCCATCAAGTCGATATGTACACGTCCCCACAATGGAACCACTGGGAGAGGGCGCAGCTGTGGCTGACGCACCAGCTTTAGTTTATCAGGAGCGCACTTTGGGCACTTGGCGACGTGCGTCCGTACATCATGTTGCATATTTTCCCAAAAGAAACGTTTCCGCAGGAAGTCGTACGTCTTGCTGACTCCCCAATGAGCCATATCGTGAGCCTCCTGTAGGGCCGCTGCGCGTTCCTCAGGTTTCAACACACGCACACGTGATTGCTTATCTGCGCTCTTCTTCCATAGTTGACCATCTGAAAATTCATACCGCGCGGCCTTCTTGCGCAACCTTGTCATCTCCCGCAGGTTATCTTCTCCGGATGCCGAAGCATCGACGGGCAGCTTGCCGGTCTCAACGTACCGAATCAACGCACTGTCCTGCCAGATGTCCGTGACGGTTGAAGGTCCGGGTTTCGGTGCTTCACTCGAGCTGTTATCACTGCCCGAGGTAAGAACGCTTGAAGTTGAGTCGCTCTCCTTGTTAGAGTAAGACGAGGGAGAAGAAAGTGACGGGATCAATCCCTGAGTAGCAGTACGGTCGGCCACAGGACGACCTGGGGGGCCCCGGGGGCGAATAATGGCTGGCCCTCCAGCCAATTGACGATCGGCGGGAAGAGATGGAGCCGGCGTGTCCAGGGCGGGCACGGGCGGGGAGAATCGAACACGCTTGACTGGCGCATCACCAGAAGCGGTAGTAAGGCGACGCTTCGTCGGGCGGACAGATTTTGTCGAAGGTGTAGTCGGGTTATCCTTATGAAGTGGGCAGAACCATGGTCCGGCCGGGACTGCAGCCAAAGGCGGGTCCAGACATGTAGTGTGCCAACCCAGGCAACAGGAAGGCTCATCGCAAAGCAGTAGGATAGACATCGGTCGTCCACGTAGGCAGACCGCGCAAATGATTCCAGGGTCATCATCCTTATCAGTGCTTTCTAAACCAGGCGGCTCTGCGTAATCCGCCAGAATAATAATAATAATAATAGTACGCCGGCCGGAGCCTGGCGTGTATTAAGGGGGTGGGGAACTGAGGGGTGGCGTAGTCACCCCTGTATGCCCGCACCACCGGGGAAGCCTAGGTTGGTTATTATCATTTTATCCCACCCTCCATCACTCGCCGGGTCCGGATGATTGCGCCTGCGGATTCTATCGTGTGTCGATGGATGTGCAGGCAGGTGCTGTGGGCCTGGTCGGTAGTCGCTCCGAGTCTGCAGAGGAGCGACTTAAGTGTAGTCGGCAGGGTTCCAGTACTGCCCAGTGTGACTATTTGCTCCTCGGCGTAGTGCACTGTCCACCCCGCCTTTGTTAGTTCCTCTTTGAGTCTGGCATGCTGCGTTGTCTTCTGTGTTAGTTTGTCGGCGTGCTGTAGGTCGCCAGTGTACCCCACTTCGATGATGTATACCTCGTGCTTGGTCTTGTCCGCGGGTCCCTGATAGCGTTTGCGCTTGGTTTTGTGGGAGGCGAGTGTGGGTATGAACATTATGTCAGGTCGGAGGCGTCGGGCCTCCTCTTCAGTCAGGTGCGGCAGCATCCATTTGGGTGCCCGCGTGCTACTGCAGAACGGTGGGATATCCTCTGCCTTGCCAGCGTCCATAACCATGAAACCGCCTCCGTAATGGCCCCTGTTGAGGCAATCCGCAATGATGCGTGTCGCCTGGTTGTGCCGGTTGATGTACATGCCTTTAAACGTCGCGTGCTGGCAGCCTCCAAGTATGTGGGCTCCGGAGTCCGTTGTGGGGCCCGACGGGTTGCAATTGCGGCAGACCGGGCAGTGGCCATCCCCGCCGCGACCGTACAATTTCTTCAGCTTCGCATTATACAAGAGTCCGTACCGTGCCTTCAGCACTTGGATTTTTAGCCAATGACTAGTGTGAGAGCTGTTTAAGTAGGCGTTGCTGCATTTAGAGTCTAGCTTTGTCGACGCGTTGCGCCATTTTTCAGTTAGGGTCGTGTCGGATGTATATCCCGCGAACGTTTTCTTTTGGAGACCTTTGAGAATGCCCCTATTAAGGTCATTGATATATAGTCCTGTGTCGTTTTGTCGCAGCCAGGCCAGCTTATCGTACGGGGCGTTATCTGCGGCCTCAATTACGGTTGGCTCGGCATTACCATGGGCTACCGCAGTTGCGCCTTCATCGGCCTTATCGTTACCATGAATTCCAGTATGTGATTTTACCTTTATGAAATGGACAGTCGTGTTTTGTTGGGTGCAGACGTACAGCATCTCAACAATTTCCATCAGCAAGGCTTTATGTTTGGAAATATGTAATTTACTGGGTTCATTGATGGCTCTTTTTATGAGATCCAGTGATGCTTGTGAGTCAGTTGCTATGGTTAATGCGCGACTCGTGGTTTTGTGCTGCGCGATGGCCGCACGTATAGCCGACAACTCAGCCCGCTGGATTGTATTTGTACACCCTTCCCCGGCCGGGTCTACATACAAGGTTCCCCCGGTAAGTTCGCAGTATGCTGCCGCACCAAGTCTGTTCGGGCCGTCGCCTGCGAGCGGTTTGACGCAACTACCATCAGTCCAAATTATAGTATGCAATGGGATACGTAGGGGCATGTTGCCCGGGAACGCTTCCGCGAGCTCCCGCCGGAGCTCCTGTGCCTCTCGCCGGGGCACTTGTACTGTGGGCCTGGGCCTGGGCGTTGCCGAGTCGTTCATCCGTCGCATGGTCTGGGCAACCTTGCACGGGTAGGGTCGTTGGGTATGGCGACAGTGTTCCTCGCTGTCGTGCTTGCGTAGGTGTTTCTTAGGTAGGCCGAAGGCCTCCGCGTCTTGGAGTTTCTGGAGGAGCGCCTTCATCGAGCGGGCATTCAGCCCACGCAGAGCTGTGTCGTTGGCGATGATAAAGATGTCCAAGCCCCCTTTGTACCCAGGGGTCAGGGTATCGGTGCCAACGCCCCCGGTGAGTGAGCACGTCAGACCGCGGCTGACCCGGCCGAGGTAGAACATGTAAGGGGTATCCAGAAGCGAGGTGTGGGCCCCGCTTTTGGTGTGAGGGGCAACGAGCAGTGTAGCTGTGGGTGCTGCGGACGCTGTGGTATGCATCGCGCCAGCAACCGCCCACATTGCTGCCTTCTTGACACTGACGGGGTCAGGGTCGGGATGCGCAATTGAGAGCCCTGTGAATGGTTGGGAATAGGCGTCCACGTTGGCCCCGAACAGTTGATCTTCTGCATGTACACTGAAGTAGCATTCAATTTCTTCGGCACTGTTCAGTGGCGACGAGAACCGCTCCGCGACAGGGCCGGAGTCTAGGTCCTGCAAGGCTTTAATGAGTACGCACCGCAGGTGTTCGTTAATAGTGGCCTGCGGTCTTGGTGGGCCTTTGACCGCTCGTCCGTTGGGGTCTCTGCTGTACCTCAGGAGGAGCCGCGCGACGTCTTCAGCAAAGCCGCCCTGGGCCGCGAGGCTTCTGTGGACCTCGGGGTAGGTCGTCGCTGCGTGGTGATAGCGCTTTCGCAGGGTATCAAGGCGTTGCATGCTGAGTGTCCCCACACATTTCCCTCTTGGGTCATAGACGAAGGCCGTTGCGTCGTCGGTCGTATTGCCATCAGCTGTGCGCCGGCCCAGCTGTATCTGGTACCGCCCCGTGGGTTGCGTGTCCGTGTACGGGTTACACGGCGAAGCCTCAAAGGTAGTGTTCGCGCGGATGAGTCGTGCGCGGTGTGCGTGGTCCAGGGGAGGCGGGTCCCATCGGCCTTGCCGCTGCTGGTTCGTGAGGGCGGTGTCGCGGGGCTTGGTGTACACCGAGCGGGGAGCCGCGCTGCGCAGCTGTTTCTGCTTAAACCTAGCCAGGGCGTCTGGTCCGCTCGGCAGTCTCTCCAGATGTGCCGCGGGGATGTCTGACGGTTCCCACACCGCCCTTCGGAAGTAACGGTCCATCCGGGTGCCGTAGAGCCCCTTCACCGGCAGGAGCTGTTTCGGCACGTACCCCATGCTTTTGTACGCGTCGGCAACTGACATCGGGATGATTGTGTCGTTCCATCGGACTGTGTAGTACTGTTCATGTGTCACTGCTGATTTGCCCGTCCCGACTTTCTGCTTCTTGGAGGATTTCGCGCTTGTGGGTGCAACTCGTTTAGAGATTGGGCCCGCGAGGACCTCGGCGATGTCCTCCGCTTCATTGTACAGGTCGTATACTAATTGCTGCTGTCCCGTGGTGTCCTCGGCTTTGCCCTTTCCAGACTTCCAGGGGATACAGTTTTGGAGGATCTGCTTCCGAGCGACTTGCCACTGTGGCCGCCACCACTGGGGGTTAAGATGCTCCTGATGTGGCGTCGGTGCTGGCGACACTGTGTACGGTCCGGATGTTCGCGGCTCGTCGCCGAGTTCCACCTCTACAGCAGTCATTAGATCGGCGTCCTCGGCGCCATCGCTCCTCCGAGCGCGGGGCGCCGCTGGCGTGTCATCAAGCCCTTTGCTGGCGAGGTACGCTAGGACAGGGTTTGGAGATTCTGTGCCCTTCTCCTCGTCTAGCCTGGGGGCCATCCTGATACACGGTGTTTCACGGGTTATTGGGTTCGGGGGTGGCCGCGGTCCTTGTGCGACGGGTCCTTGCAGGGTGCCAAGGCTGGGCACGCATTTGCGTGTGTCCTGCCGCAGCGCGGCCATGACTCGCTGTGTTTCCATGCATGAGGTGCGGTGTTCAGGAGTGGGATCGTGCAGCTGCACTCTGTGGATAGCCGCGTTTTCTGTTCCGACCGCCTTGTTATCACAACGTGTGTTGTTGTTGATGAAGTCTAGTTGCCTTTGTCGAAGTGAGCTCTTGCGCTTGCACCCAACTCGCTCGGCTTCCACAGGCATATCCAGCGGTGGTGACGCTTCGGACTCCGGTGAATTTGCCGGCGACGTGGCCTTCTGACGGATCCTTGTCGCGGTCGCACTCCACACAACTGGTGCGTTGCGGCAGACGTGCGGGTCAAGGGATGGCGTTATGACCGGTGTGGGAAGGCTCGATTTGTGCTTTAGGCCGGTGAATGTCGGGTTATCCGGGATCTCACGGAGCTTCCTGTCTTCCAGCGGCATCGCAGACGTCCATTTGCGCGGGTCGTGCCTGCACGAGTGTGGGGCTTCGGGGCATTGGGAGCTGACGGCCAGACTCAGTCTGTTCAGCGATACCTTGTGCCGGTGCTGCACCTTACCCCGGGGGAAGAGTTTTTGAAGCTCAGCGGTCGTGATCAGGTGCCGTTTGGTGTTCTTATCTATAAGTGAGTGCATATCAAGACCCAGCTCTGTCAGCGGGAGCAAGAGCCTGTACGGCAGAATCTCTTCACGCGATTCCTGCTCGGCGTTGACGGCGGTGGCTGCCGCCATAAGTGTGTTCAGGGAGGTGTTGTACGGCCTGCCTTTATCGGTCACCACGATGCCGTGGTCGCGGGCGAGCATGAGTTGCTTCAGAGTCGTGTAGAAGCTGCTTTCGCGTCTCAGCGTGTGCATCCTGGTATCGGCGGCTAACTGACACTGCAGTTCCAGCATGGCTCTTGTCACAACGCCGAGCCGTCCCTCGTCGTTTAGGGAGAGAATCAGGGCGCGCGTTGCAGTGCGCGCATAGATCGGTAGCAGGGATCCTACCCCCAGTCCGTATTGCTCGGCTGGTAATAGCACAGCGCGCGTGGGGAAGCTGGATGGCAGCCCGTAACAGCGGCGGGCGATGCGTGCGATCATCGCATCCAGGAGTCGTACATCGTTTGGAGTATACGCCATGGTGGGAAAGCTGTATGTCACCACTGTTTGGATACAGCTCTGTATAATCCTTATACACTGATCTGGCGTCGCCATGGAGCCTTGTAATAAGTCTCCCTTATCCCGTACTGCTTCGCAGACATGAGTCATTTGGGCGCTCCAGTTGAGAGTCATCGTTATAAGCACCCCAAGGTACTTATATGGTTCGGTGGGGGAGATGTACGGCACTGGCCGATCACTGATTTTGACTTTCGCATCAAGAGCCGCTTTGAGCGTGCGTTCACATGTCGGTCCATTCAGACCGCGGTCGGACCATGCCTTGCGGTGCAGGATGCCCGTCACAGCGCATTTCGAGTGATTCACTTGTAGACCCGCCCACTGGGAGTACAGGCTAATCTTGTCGCACTGTGTCTGCAGGTCCCGCGTGGTGTTGGTCAGCACCGCAAGATCGTCAGCATAAGCAGCCGAGCTGCAGTGGTAGCGGGCGTTCAGGTCATCTGAGAGGCATCCGTACTGGTGCCCTCGCCCGCCAACGTGGAGCCATCGTAGGAGGGGCTCAAGAAAGATGATGAAGAGCACTGGTGAAAGTGTATCCCCCTGGACCGTGCCTCTTTCGATTTGGATTGGCGCTGTGGTACCGTGTTCTGTCCGTATGCTTGTACGGGCCTGACTGTAGAGGTTGCGGACGACACGGATAAGGTCGTCTGGCAGCCCAAGGTCGTACATGATTTGAAGCAGCAGGTCATGGTTGATCGTGTTGAAAGCCGAGGAGAAGTCCACGTAGAGGACGTACAGGTCATTCCGCGTGAGCCCGGCATCTTCGATTGCGTGGAGCAGGTTCTGGATTTGCCGCTCTGTGTTTCTGTATCGAAGGAAGCCTTCTTGGGCCTCGCTAAACAGGGCCAGCTCCGGTGCGACGTCTCCGATAGACACCGTGATGAGGCTGGTCCAGAGCTTATACAGCGTATTTGCTAGGGCGATGGGTCTCTTGTTCTTGAGGAGGAGCCCATCACCAGGTTTAGGGAGTAGCACCGTGACAGACTCTGTCCAATCCTTCGGCGTGTGAGATTTTACCCACATAACTTTCATGAGGTCGTGGATGGTGGCCTGTAGGGTGTCGGGCAGCGCCTTGAGGAGTTCATTGGGGAGGCCGTCGGGTCCCGGCGTTTTGTTTCGGGCTAAGTGCTGTATGCATCTGCTGTAGTTAAAAGGGTCAGCGATGCTGCTCAGCAGTACGTGGTCGTCGGCCTTCTTCGGGCTGGTGAGGTGGAAGCTGTCTGGCGCCGTGCCCTGGAGGAACGGGTACGTCCTGGGTGCCTCCTCCGGTCGGTACTGTCCAGTTTTCGGTGTGCCTATCGTGGCAGCCTGGGTTTTGAAGTATTCATGTACGGCATCAAGGATGGATTCGGGTTCTGTGCAAACTCTCCCCGAGGTGGGATGTCTTACCGCGGGCAGCCCTCGTTCAAGCTCATCCTTGCTGAATATGGCTTGGTGGGCTCGTCGTGGCCGAGTTGCAACCAGATGTTGGCGGCGGCGTTTCGCAGCAGCAATGTTTTTCTTGCGCTCGATGGTCAGTGCTTCCCTATGACATTATAGGGGGGGTAACCCCCTCGTAACCATTACCCAGGGGGGTGAGGGTGGGGGTAATGGTTACCCACCCACCCTCGTGACAAGGGGGGGTGGGTAATTGTACCCAGGGGTAGGGGTAGCATCATTACCCAGGGGTAACGGAGGGGGTAACCCAGGCATTGGCCGTCATTTTACAGAATACGTTTCAAGCTGCTGACCAGCTGGTCCGGAATGCCTCTCTCCACTGATTGTGTCCTCAAACACCATGCAGCATTCACCCTTGATTTGGCACTATCATCCTACACATCCCCACTAATATCAACAGTCCAGTCCCTACACCACACACACCAAGCATCCTGAAGCCTGGCTGTGGAATCTCAGACACACCTTACGTGCTGTCCCCATGCATCCACAATAACTCCTTCATCAAATCCAAGAGGAAAGGGTACATACGTTTGTTTGTGTGTCTCACCCCTCAAACACGCCTATCCCAGCAAGCCCGGCCACGCCTCCTGGCCCGCCACGGCCGGCCCAGTTGGTCGGCTGGCCCCTCTGGCCTGCAAGCCTGCCCCCCGCCCCTGCTGCTGGCTAGCCCGCGCCTGGTCCCGCCTGCCGGTCCGCCGCTGTCCAGCCAAAGCACAAGGTCCAGTCCATAAGCTTATCTTTCTCCAGCAAGCGATGATGCCTGCACAGCGCAAGAGTGCAAAGTGGCATTACACATCGTGGCCTTGACGACGCAAAAGATAAAAGCAAGACAATGCAGCAAGATTTACAAAACTTACGTGTTGCTGTAGATTTGAACTTGAGAATAGAGCAATGAAGCAGACAGACAGGACATACAGACTGAGTGAGCTTTTGCGGAGCAACGAAGCGAGCCTTTTGCAACTGGACCCTCAACGACGCACTTATCTTACCAGTTTCATGATTATAGAATTACCACATCCACGGTGCGGTGAAAATGCCACAGGCTAGCTGTGATTCGCTGAATGTTGACTATTGTTACCGCCAGTCAACGAATGCAATTGGTTAGGAAACTGGCAAGTACTTACCACAATGCTTGATATCTATTATAAGCAGAGAAGAAAAGCTGGAGATTGGCGAGGCAGACTACGTTAGCGTCTGTGGAGCGAGCGAGCCTTTTGTGACTGAAGCCTCACCGACGCATTCCTCTCATCAGTTCCATTGCTACATTGGCTGCAAGGTGAAATGTCGAAGGTCAGCTGTGCCTGGCTGAATATTGACTATTGTTTCCGCCAGTCAAAGGATAACATCGTTTAGGAAGATATTAAGTATTTTTACCAAAACACTGCATATTTATTATAAACTTTATCTGTTTGGACAAATGAGAACAAACGTTGGGAAAGCGAGAAGGGCGAGCAGCGACGCCCGACACGGATGACATCCGTACACACCATTGAGGCAAAACGCAAAGGCCAAATTGTTAATTTCCGTAAATGATAGATTGCAATAACAATTTTGTTAATTGGTATGCAAAGGCAGACATTCCTCCACAACGACAGCGACACACTGTGCGTGCATGCTCCCTGATGAGCTGCCCAAACTGGACTGGTGATAAAGAGCTGTAAAGTCCAAAAATCAAAAATGCGAAGTGGTAATGAAGGCGTCAATGTGAATGTTCTCAGATGATGTACGGCACGATATGTATATCGCGCGGTACATCATTTGTATTCAACACGCATACTGGAACTAAAGCCTCAACGTCTTCGACTCTGAACTTTTAATTAACCTGTATTCTCACCAGTCCGCCCCGCCCTGAGCACGCATTCCCCTTCCCCAGCTCGCCCCGCCCTGAGCACGCATCGGCCCTGACCAGCCTGCCCTGCCATGAGCACGCATCGGCCCTCACCAGCCTGCCCCGCCCTGAGCACGCATCGGCCCTCTACGCCCTGAGCACGAATCGGCCCTCACCAGCTCGCCCCGCCCTGAGCACGCATCAGCCCTGACCAGCCTGCCCTGCCATGACAAGCATCGGCCCTCACCAGCCTGCCCCGCCCTGAGAACGCGTCGGCCCTCACCAGCTCGCCCCGCCCTGATCACGAATCGGCCCTCACCAGCCCGCCCCGCCCTGAACACGCATCGGCCCTCACCAGCTCGCCCTGCCATGAGCACGCATCGGCCCTCACCAGCCTGCCCCGCCCTAAGAACGCATCGGCCCTCACCAGCCCGCCCCGCCCTAAGCACGCATCGGCCCTCACCAGCCCGCCCTGCCATGAGCACGCATCGGCCCTCACCAGCCTGCCCCGCCCTGAGAACGCATCGGCCCTCACCCGCCCGCCCCGCCCTGAGCACGCATCGGCCCTGACCAGTCTTCCCTGCCATAAGCACGCATCGACCCTCACCAGCCTGCCCCGCCCTGAGCACGCATTCCCCTTCCCCAGCTCGCCCCGCCCTGAGCACGCATCGGCCCTCACCGCCCTGAGCACGCATCGGCCCTCACCAGCTCGCCCCGCGCACGCATCGGCCCTCACCAGCCCGCCCCGCCCTGAACACGCATCGGCCCTGACCAGCCTGCCCCGCCCTGAGCACGAATCGGCCCTCACCAGCCCGCCCCGCCCTGAGCACGCTCGGCCCTCACCAGCTCGCCCTGCCATGAGCACGCATCGGCCCTCACCAGCCTGCCCCACCCTGAGCACGCATCGGCCCTGACCAGCCTTCCCTGCCATGAGCACGCATCGGCCCTCACCAGCCCGCCCCGCCCTGAGCACGCATCGGCCCTCACCATCGTGCCCCGCCCTGAGCACGCATCGGCCCTCTACGCCCTGAGCACGCATCGGCCCTCACCAGCTCGCCCCGCCCTGAGCACGCATCAGCCCTGACCAGCCTGCCCCGCCCTGAGCACGAATCGGCCCTCACCAGCCTGCCCCCCCCTGAGCACGCTCGGCCCTCACCAGCTCGCCCTGCCATGAGCACGCATCGGCCCTCACCAGCCTGCCCCGCCCTGAGAACGCATCGGCCCTCACCAGCCCGCCCCGCCCTAAGCACGCATCGGCCCTCACCAGCCTGCCCTGCCATGAGCACGCATCGGCCCTCACCAGCCTGCCCCGCCCTGAGAACGCATTGCCCCTCACCAGCCCGCCCCGCCCTGAGCACGCATCGGCCCTGACCAGTCTTCCCTGCCATAAGCACGCATCGACCCTCACCAGCCTGCCCCGCCCTGAGCACGCATTCCCCTTCGCCAGCTCGCCCCGCCCTGAGCACGCATCGGCCCTCACCTCCCTGAGCACGCATCGGCCCTCACCAGCTCGCCCCGCGCACGCATCGGCCCTCACCAGCCCGCCCCGCCCTGAGCACGCATCGGCCCTCACCAGCTCGCCCCGACCTGAGCATACATCGGCCCTCACCAGCCCGCCCCGCCCTAAGCACGCATCGGCCCTCACCAGCCTGCCCCACCCTGAGCACGCATCGGCCCTGACCAGCCTTCCCTGCCATGAGCACGCATCGGCCCTCACCAGCCTGCCCCGCCCTGAGCACGCATCGGCCCTCACCAGCCTGCCCCGCCATGAGCACGCATCGGCCCTCACCAGCCTGCCCCGCCCTGAGCACGCATCGGCTCTCACCGCCCTGAGCACGTATCAGCCCTCACCAGCTCGCCCCGCCCTGAGCACGCATCAGCCCTGACCAGCCTGCCCCGCCCTGAGCACACATCGGCCCTCACCAGCCTGCCCCGCCCTGAGCACGAATCGGCCCTCACCAGCCCGCCCCGCCCTGAGCACGCATTCCCCTTCCCCAGCTCGCCCCGCCCTGAGCACGCATCGGCCGTCACCGCCCTGAGCACGCATCGGCCCTCACCAGCTCGCCCCGCCCTGAGCACGCATCGGCCCTCACCAGCCCGCCCCGCCCTGAACACGCATCGGCCCTCACCAGCCTGCCCCGCCCTGAGCACGCATCGGCCCTCACCAGCTCGCCCCGCCCTGAGCACGAATCGGCCCTCACCAGCCCGCCCCGCCCTGAGCACGCTCGGCCCTCACCAGCTCGCCCTGCCATGAGCACGCATCGGCCCTCACCAGCCTGCCCCGCCCTGAGAACGCATCGGCCCTCACCCGCCCGCCCCGCCCTGAGCACGCATCGGCCCTGACCAGTCTTCCCTGCCATAAGCACGCATCGACCCTCACCAGCCTGCCCCGCCCTGAGCACGCATTCCCCTTCCCCAGCTCGCCCCGCCCTGAGCACGCATCGGCCCTCACCGCCCTGAGCACGCATCGGCCCTCACCAGCTCGCCCCGCGCACGCATCGGCCCTCACCAGCCCGCCCCGCCCTGAACACGCATCGGCCCTGACCAGCCTGCCCCGCCCTGAGCACGAATCGGCCCTCACCAGCCCGCCCCGCCCTGAGCACGCTCGGCCCTCACCAGCTCGCCCTGCCATGAGCACGCATCGGCCCTCACCAGCCTGCCCCACCCTGAGCACGCATCGGCCCTGACCAGCCTTCCCTGCCATGAGCACGCATCGGCCCTCACCAGCCCGCCCCGCCCTGAGCACGCATCGGCCCTCACCATCGTGCCCCGCCCTGAGCACGCATCGGCCCTCTACGCCCTGAGCACGCATCGGCCCTCACCAGCTCGCCCCGCCCTGAGCACGCATCAGCCCTGACCAGCCTGCCCCGCCCTGAGCACGAATCGGCCCTCACCAGCCTGCCCCCCCCTGAGCACGCTCGGCCCTCACCAGCTCGCCCTGCCATGAGCACGCATCGGCCCTCACCAGCCTGCCCCGCCCTGAGAACGCATCGGCCCTCACCAGCCCGCCCCGCCCTAAGCACGCATCGGCCCTCACCAGCCTGCCCTGCCATGAGCACGCATCGGCCCTCACCAGCCTGCCCCGCCCTGAGAACGCATTGCCCCTCACCAGCCCGCCCCGCCCTGAGCACGCATCGGCCCTGACCAGTCTTCCCTGCCATAAGCACGCATCGACCCTCACCAGCCTGCCCCGCCCTGAGCACGCATTCCCCTTCCCCAGCTCGCCCCGCCCTGAGCACGCATCGGCCCTCACCTCCCTGAGCACGCATCGGCCCTCACCAGCTCGCCCCGCGCACGCATCGGCCCTCACCAGCCCGCCCCGCCCTGAGCACGCATCGGCCCTCACCAGCTCGCCCCGACCTGAGCATACATCGGCCCTCACCAGCCCGCCCCGCCCTAAGCACGCATCGGCCCTCACCAGCCTGCCCCACCCTGAGCACGCATCGGCCCTGACCAGCCTTCCCTGCCATGAGCACGCATCGGCCCTCACCAGCCTGCCCCGCCCTGAGCACGCATCGGCCCTCACCAGCCTGCCCCGCCATGAGCACGCATCGGCCCTCACCAGCCTGCCCCGCCCTGAGCACGCATCGGCTCTCACCGCCCTGAGCACGTATCAGCCCTCACCAGCTCGCCCCGCCCTGAGCACGCATCAGCCCTGACCAGCCTGCCCCGCCCTGAGCACACATCGGCCCTCACCAGCCTGCCCCGCCCTGAGCACGAATCGGCCCTCACCAGCCCGCCCCGCCCTGAGCACGCATTCCCCTTCCCCAGCTCGCCCCGCCCTGAGCACGCATCGGCCCTCACCGCCCTGAGCACGCATCGGCCCTCACCAGCTCGCCCCGCCCTGAGCACGCATCGGCCCTCACCAGCCCGCCCCGCCCTGAACACGCATCGGCCCTCACCAGCCTGCCCCGCCCTGAGCACGCATCGGCCCTCACCAGCTCGCCCCGCCCTGAGCACGAATCGGCCCTCACCAGCCCGCCCCGCCCTGAGCACGCTCGGCCCTCACCAGCTCGCCCTGCCATGAGCACGCATCGGCCCTCACCAGCCTGCCCCGCCCTGAGAACGCATCGGCCCTCACCAGCCCGCCCCGCCCTAAGCACGCATCGGCCCTCACCAGCCTGCCCTGCCATGAGCACGCATCGGCCCTCACCAGCCTGCCCCGCCCTGAGAACGCATCGGCCCTCACCCGCCCGCCCCGCCCTGAGCACGCATTCCCCTTCCCCAGCTCGCCCCGCCCTGAGCACGCATCGGCCCTCACCGCCCTGAGCACGCATCGGCCCTCACCAGCTCGCCCCGCCCTGAGCACGCATCGGCCCTCACCAGCCCGCCCCGCCCTGAACACGCATCGGCCCTCACCAGCCTGCCCCGCCCTGAGCACGCATCGGCCCTCACCAGCTCGCCCCGCCCTGAGCACGAATCGGCCCTCACCAGCCCGCCCCGCCCTGAGCACGCTCGGCCCTCACCAGCTCGCCCTGCCATGAGCACGCATCGGCCCTCACCAGCCTGCCCCGCCCTGAGAACGCATCGGCCCTCACCAGCCCGCCCCGCCCTAAGCACGCATCGGCCCTCACCAGCCTGCCCTGCCATGAGCACGCATCGGCCCTCACCAGCCTTCCCCGCCCTGAGAACGCATCGGCCCTCACCAGCCCGCCCCGCCCTGAGCACGCATTCCCCTTCCCCAGCTCGCCCCGCCCTGAGCACGCATCGGCCCTCACCGCCCTGAGCACGCATCGGCCCTCACCAGCCCGCCCCGCCCTTAGCACGCATCGGCCCTCACCAGCCCGCCCTGCCCTGAGCACGCATCGGCCCTCACCAGCTCGCCCCGCCCTGAGCACGCATCGGCCCTCACCAGCTCGCCCCGCCCTGAGCATGCATCGGCCCTCACCAGCCTGCCCCGCCCTGAGCACGCATCGGCCCTCACCAGCTCGCCCCGCCCTGAGCACGCATCGGCCCTGACCAGCCCGCCCCGCCCTGAGCACGCATCGGCCCTCACCAGCCTGCCCCGCCCTGAGCACGCATCGGCCCTCACCAGCCTGCCCCGCCCTGAGAACGCATCGGCCCTCACCAGCCCGCCCCGCCCTGAGCACGCATCGGCCCTGACCAGCCCGCCCTGGTCAGAGCACAAATCTACGAAGTACATCCACCTTACCCAGCCCGCCCACACGTCAGTCTTCTCCGACCCGCTGGCCCGCCCCGCCCATGATGGGCACCGTAATTGGCGTTGCTTCCCCAGCCCGCCGTCTGTTATCATGCTCCACCGCTGTCACACGCTGACACACAGCCAATCCAGTGTATGACATGGTGGTGAGAACCACCGCTGCACATGCATGAATCTATCAAGTATAGATTCCACACGCAAACATGGCCTGCATGCGGGGCCAGCCAGCCAAAGTTGGGAACGGCACTAGAAACCAGCGGCTGCAAGGGCGGCCTCCCCGTTTACCCCGTTCGATTTGTGTCTAGTAAAGCAACCCGAGCGTCCCGTCACACCCCGGCACGCACCCTCCCTGAGCCTGAACCCACGGCTGCCTCACCTGAATAATGCTACTTCGCCGCGCCAGCCCGGCGGGAACCCGTTGCACGCCCGCCTTGCTTCCACACGCAAACACGGCCTGCAGCGCCAGCAAGCCAACGTTGGGAACGGTACCAGCAACCGGCGCGCAGTTAGACGCCGCCAACCAGCCCGGCAACACAAGGCACACGTCGCCCCGCCCATGATAGCAGCGGCTGCTAGCGCGGCCTCTCCGTTCGATTTGTGTCTAGTAAAGCAACCTGAGTGTCCCTACACCCCCCCGCAAGCACCCTCCCTGAGCCCGACCCCATGGCTGCCTCACCTGAATGCTACTTTGCCAGGACGCGCCAGCCTGACGGGAACCCGTTGCATGCCTGCCTTGCTTACCTTCCACACGCAAACACGGCCTGCGGGGCCAGCAAGCCAACGTTGGGAACGGTACCAGCAACCGGCGCGCAGTTAGACGCCGCCAACCAGCCCGGCAACACAAGGCACACGTCGCCCCGCCCATGATAGCAGCGGCTGCTAGCGCGGCCTCTCCGTTCGATTTGTGTCTAGTAAAGCAACCTGAGTGTCCCTACACCCCCCCGCAA